>WNGS01042148.1:0-14653 GCA_020271785.1 Procambarus virginalis | reverse complement strand
TAAATTTGCAGATGACACTAAGATTTATGGTAAAGTTGGAAGTGAAAATGATATTGAGGAATTACAACGAGATCTACATGACTCATAAATGGTCAGACGTACTTTATAATGCAAAAAATGCAAGGCCTTGCATGTGGGGCATAGTAACCCATGCGACAATACCCAATTAATAACATTTCTGATCGGGGGAGGGGTGGGGGACCGGCTTCGCTGGCCTGCGGAGTGGGGGTGCTGCGCCGGATCCCAAGTCTAGGGCTGCCCGCAGCTACTTACCATATGTCAAGTGCTCACTTGTAGTGCAAGTTTTGGGGTTGCAGACTTTACATGTACTGGGCACTAGCATATCATTACCCCTGGAAATTATTAACTATACTATGCCCTCTGTGTATACAGAATATATTTCTACATACTGTCGGGCTGTGCCCTCAATTATCTCTGGCATTGTTTTTAATTATAGCATTAAGCTGATTGCGAGTACTGCAACATTGCTCGGCTAGCTGCCACTAGGCACGGTTAATGTCCTATGACTTATTCCCTTAGTTGCATCTTTGCAGTACTGGCATTCTACTCAGACATGTTACATGCCTTCTCTTATATTGTGGTACAGCAGTTGCGCTACTTACCATATGTCAAGTGCTCACTTGTGTGCAAGTTTGGGTTGCAGACTTTACATGTACTAGGCACTAGCATATCGTTACCCCTGGAAACTAGTAACTATTCTATGCCCTCTGTGTATACAGAATATATTTTATACATACGTATACTGGCTGTGCCACTCAATTATCTCTATACCAATTAATAACATTACCGGACTCGACCTTATCAAGTCGTGTGTGTTTGCAGCAGATTGATAAGAAAGAACTTTGGAGTCAGAATCCACCATTTACTGAAAGTGCACAAAAAGGGCAGCTATACATTGATGACCACATACTGTTGTCTGCTATTATGATATGAATTTGAATATACAGCATTTCAGAGCAAGGCCTCGGATTCCATAATGATGAAGTTTAAGTAAGAGGTACTGTAGTTATGATTTACAGTACCAGCTTTTACAGGTCAATGAAGAAGACAATTTGGGACTCATTTTTGTCAAGGGTGTGTAGATTATATAAATTAATAATGACATCATTGGTACTTTTTTTTGGGGGGGGGAGGATGGAAGCCAAACTGGCTAGGACTTATATGTTGACTTTTAAAGGTAGGAGTAAAGCAGTCTGTAATAATTTGTTTCAAATATTTTGAGAGTATTGATAGATTTGATAAAAATTGGTCTGTAATTGTTTATATCACCTCCTTTATGAACTGGAGTTGATTGTTTAACTCTTAGGCTGCAATTATCGTCTAATGACGATCCCTAGAGAACTGCAATGATCATCAAAAGGCGATCTAATCAATTACTATCTGAACTTAACATGTATGATGCAAATATGGATATACAGTAATAGGTCTATGTGGATGTAATGGAGTTTACTTTGACCCATGCAAAAAAATACTGCTACTATTTTTTTTTTCATAGTCAGATTGCAGTTATTGTCATGAATGTTACTTTGGGGATGCGGTCATATACGACAATTTAAACCATTATTATCTAGGTTTACATCTACCATGCTAATATGGATATACGGGTAATAGCTCTCTGTAGATGTAAATACAGAAAACAAGTGATAGAACAATCGGCGAAACATCCGAGGACAAAACAGAATCGTCAGCAAAGTCGAGTATCAGGCATTGACAAGTGCTGCGCGCAGCCTTGCATAGCGTCTCCACCCAAACAAAATATTATTTTTTTCATGTTTTTCTCATGGTTTGCTTACAAATTAATAATTCTATAAAGATTGAAAAAATGGCGATAAAAACAAACAAAAAACATAGCTGCTGTCGTAAAATCCATATTCATCAGTACCTTCTGACTTTCCTGTAGTTCCTTTATTATTTTTGTGTCAACTTGTCTTTATTCTCATTATTTTCATCTATTGTTGCATCATCATTATTCTTCCTGCTATTCATAAGTTTATTAAGTTTTCATTGTTTTAATGCAGTAAAAGGGCCTCTGCCTTTAGTTTTCCTCATTTGGTATGCATCACCTAAGGCATCCGAGATCTCAAGACACTTACTGTGGTATATAAATTTGACAACTATATTTGTCCGGGCCCTAAAGCATCTTTGCTATGGCCATCTTTGACAGTTTACCGAAATTCCTGCTCCTCTAAGTATGCCAATATCTGGTTGAGCCCCAGTGACTCCATTTAGCTACCATCTCCGATGTAGGTACCCAACCCATCATACAAGATATAGTAGCAGCTCTTGAATTTACATAATGTCCTATTTTCTTTTTGTGAGTCCTATGGAGGTTAGGATAGGTCCTTAGTATGACCTTTTTTTTTATGTTGGAAATGCTCACGAGAAGGGCTGGCATAAGTGGCACAACTTAATATATAATGCTATGGCTACCTGCTTCTCTGTGAAGGGACTAGGTTCTGGCCGAGGCCCTGGTAGGCAAGAGAACTCCGCGACTGATGGCACCTATATTGAAGATGATAGCTTCAGGGAGTTTTAAGGGGCTTCCTCTATCCCTAAAGCTTCAGCATTCATACATTAGTACCGCTAGTCCATGATGCAACTTGACACACATTGGCAAAGGATGAACCAAACAACACTATCTACGGTAACTTTAATGGTGACTAGTTTAAAAATATAAAATATATAAAACACCTTTAAACCTATATATCTTATAGCAGGAAAGTATCTCGTGCTAAGAAATATATTTCACCACGAAATAGCTCTCATTCTGTAACTACCTTAGGTAATTACTTGACAAATTTAATGAATTACATTTTGCCAAAGTATCCAAATAATTTGTAAGTTAATGAGCTCAATAAAATAAATTAACTTAAAAGGTCATCATAATATTGCCTCTGTCAAATTCAACTAAGGTCCCAAATTAGGAAGAAATAATAAATCATTTAAAATTATTATTTTGTATGCTAATGCACAAAATTATTGCTGCTTTATCTTTCATAAATTACCCATTAAATAACATAATACACTGGCTGCACACATTTGTAAAATCAAGATCATCCTTAACTTACACATAAGGGCCACACTACCATACACACAATTCAGAGGACCTAAATGTTTATGGAATGATACTTCAGAGAACTTGCTCAAGCCGAGACATGAGAAACAATTCTTCTAAATAGCAAACCTTATCTTCATGTACCGTTACCAGTACATTTTCTGAATATCAAATCTAACCATTATTACTAGTAATGCTAGGCACTGTGACTGAGGGTAGAGGGAAGACAGCAATGAAACACGTTTGGTACAGTGTCCAACAAAATGGCTACCGAGGTTGGAACTGGTCACATTGGTGTGCGAGACTTTGCACGAACCACCCTTCATCAACACATGAGCAACACAGCCTATGGCTCTGGCCAGTATGGGGGTCAGCATGAGCCACTTTGGTAAACACACTAATGAGACATGACTCCAGTCATAGTGGGGGGGGGGGGAAGGGGAGGTGGGAGGATGCATGTATTAAATACATTTATTGCTTTAGTAGAACCTTCCTGCTTATATCCAGTGTTCCACAATATATTATATCTCACCACTGTATTTCTTGACCCATGTTACTTCTAAAATCTTGCTTTTCTGAAACAAATTTCACTTTTTTTTATGAATATAATCTTTTAAAATTGACTATTTTGATCAGTAAGACTTAGTAATTATAATGACAAGAAATGCTATTTAAGAGAATTATCCTTCTGGTGTTCCTGGTCCTTGTTGCGGCAGCTATAGGTCTTTGTCCTTATGGTTGCCGCTGAGTAATACGAGACTGGTCCAACACCAGATAGAGATGACACTGCAGGCAGAGCAGAGCCACAGACAAGTAGAAGAGGGAAGCCGACGGGGTGAATCCAATTAAAGCCAACCAAGTTCGAACCCTTGATAAACCAACTGAAACTTCCTCCTTTCATCAGGAACCAGAAAGTTCATAAAGAACAAGGTTACTGGCTTGCAGGCATGTGGATTGGCTGGAAGCCCACATCAGCCCAATTGTCGATAGGCCACGGTGTTGCTAGGTCACACATTACCTGTGGCAAACCTGGAAAGATCTGAGTAGCCAGATTCAGGCCAAAAAGCCCAAACAAAACAGCTATATGTCCCTTAACCTCGATGATAAAAATCCAATACATACTAATCTTTCCAGGGATACCATCCAGGATTCCATTGCAACACCAGATGGACCTGAGCTACTACATTGCCATGTGAAGGGTCAAGGCAAGGAAAGAAGGTACAATCCCATGACGTTGAAAATGTACCAATTTTCTACAGATCCTGCTTAGGGTCTTGGAACAACTGGAACACCCACCTAAGAGAGGTGATTAACTGCCCATGCCAGACTCCAAACAAGTCATGATGACTTTGTGGAGCTGAGGAGAGAACTCCTGATTCAAGACTCCTGAATCTACTGGAAGAAAGGGGAAGAGAACCAATACCATCCAGAAAGCCCACAAAGTGTGGGACCAGGAAGTAGCAAAAAAAAAAAAAAAAAAGCCAGATGTGAAATGGGTGAATCACAAAAATGCCGACTAAAAAAAACCCTGAGTAGAAGCACTCTTCTGCACACTTCAAGAACTAGAAGAGGCAAGGCAAGACGACACTATGGCTCGGGAATCAGGCACCAAGTGACTTTCCTTGTGCTCTCTCCCCCAGCTCCGGTTAATCACAAATAGAAAGCAGAGCCATGTTTCATGTCTGATACCTGATCAGACAGGAAGTCATCATTTAAAACTAATGGACTGGAGTTAAGCATACCTTTCCCCCCCACCCCAACCCCTGAGAAATAGATGTCTCCAAATCCCCAACAGGAGGAATTCACCAACTCCCCTAATTCTGAATCTCTAAACACCATAAAAGCCAACTCCAGGGCATCCAGGCAATCAACAAACAAGAGAAAACGACTTCATAAAGCAGCTACTGCCTGATAAGCCTCCTGTCGTGAAGAAGACTGTTAGAATCAAGAATCAAGATCCAGCAAACGCAAATGTTGCAGGCTTAGTACATCCAAAATCAATAAACCCAAATGTCTCCAGCCTCAGAGCCTTTCAGAGAGGTCAAGGACCCTTGTACTACTCTGGGTGAGGCACCCTACACAGTAGGCTGGCCTCTATGGGATGAACTCCTGAACCCACTGGAGAAGTCACCCGGTTAGGGCAGGGACAATGCTAAACGAGTACCTAGGGAGAGCAGCCCTAGGCACATGCAGCTTGAGGTGAAATGTAACCAATGTCCACACAACAAGTGAGGCTTGTAAACACAAGCATATGAAGCCAACACTAAACTTGGAAATGATACACAAGAAAATGGCCCTCGCTGGACAGAATCCAAAGGACTGCCGGCACATATCTAGAAACAGCCAAGATACCACCAAGGCTGGCAACTCAAAAAAAATTCAATACAGGTGGACAACAGTGAAAGGACTGAAGAACTGTCTGTCAACATGGGAGCCTACAGCTCCCAGGGTGCTGCCACCTAATGATGGCCAGCTGTAAATAAAGAGGATTCAAACTACTGGACGGATTATTTGTGGAGTCGTTTGCTGCTTCAGTTTTCTTTTACCTGTGAACCTTGCAGTTGTTCATTTTGCTTCACTTGCTTACTGGATGTTTCCTTGCTGAGGTGATCATGACAATTCCCTGCTCTTTGTGCCTCTGAGTGGGCCAGATTCTGGCTCTGGTCTCTGGTAAGCTTTTTAAGGTAATAGGGCTGATGCGACTCTTGCGAGGAGCTGTCTCAGTACTACAGGAAGCCACCGTTTGGCCCCCTCCAGAAAAGTTTAGAGAAGGCAAGTCCAGTGGCGGTGAGAAGTTTTAGATTATGAATCATCTCGCCTTCTTCTGTGTTTCTCTTCTAGGTCTTGTGTCAAAATGGCAACATTGTTTCCTTTATCACTAATTAAAACTTCAGACATTCTATAGAATCACTAATTCCAGTCATTATATGACAGTATCTTGTTTATGGTACAGCAGTTTGCATGAAGGTTAATGTGCGAATTTAAATTTAAGTAAAAATTTAAAAATAGGTCAGTTTAGAATACAGCCCTCAATTTATATGCCAAAACACATTTGCATCAGCAGCCTTGACAAATCTCTTTCTCTCTCTTACCCATGTGTATAGTAATGACACACATACACTTCTCCAAGGTGTATAGTAATTATATACACTTTTTCCCCATGTGTGTATAATCATACAGAAGCCATTACATCCACAACTGTAATAAAAATGTGATGAAACGTTAATATTGCGAGAGGAAACTAGCGTGACAGGTATAAATAGTTAGAGAGGCAGAACAGAAAGAGCTAGATCTCACTCCCCCAGTCACTGAAGATAAGCACACTTGCCCTATGTGTAATCATACAAATAATCAACCACTATAAATATCTACAACCTTCCTTATTTCATATAATTAACATACCAAAGTTCAATACAAAATTGGACATAAATCACAGCCCTATCACAGCTTCAGCTACAAAATAACACTTGAGATGTGGATTAATGTAAACACACTGCTACTTACCAGTTTTCCTTATAAAGGTGCAACACCTATGTTTAAATCCCTGAGCTTAGCACACTTTACAGTAGAGAGCACTTCATTTGCTTCACAGATGGATCTAAAATCTTTAGATACCTTACTACTTCTACCAGAAACTTCCCTCTGTTTAACAATGTGGCCCAAAACTAATCTTTCCCAGAATGGGGAAAGCTTCAAGTTTTATAAAAAGCTTGTAAGGAAGTACTTGAACATTTCTCTAATGTTCCACATGTTGGTTTAGCCATTATAAAGTGAGGCAGAGAGTGACCCTGTTTCTTGCACTGAGAAGCAAAGTGCAGAAAGGATGAGTATTATCTTAGCAAATACATGGAAATAAATTAGCATTATAAATACAAACTAAAGAAATGAGGAAATAAAGAAAAATAAAGAGATTGAGAAAACAGTGAAAACATGAACAAGGTTTAGCTGAAAACTGACCGAGGACAACAAGTGGAGCAGGTAGGTAGGTGGTGGGGTTGTGTGTATGTGTGTGTGTGTGTGTATGTATGTATATTTGTGTATGTATATGTGTGTATGAATATGTGTATGTATATGTGTATGTGTGTGAATGTATATATGTGTGTGTATGCATATATGTGTGTGTATATCTATATATATATATATATATATATATATATATATACATAATATATATACATATATATATATATATATATATATATATATATATATATATATACTGTATATATATATGTGTGTGTGCGTGCGTGTGTGTGTTTGGGGGGGGGGGCCCACACACAACCATCTACACACAACAGTAGTCCTGCCATTGCTCAGTCCACTCACTCCTTTACCTACAAAATATTTATCAATGGAAGACTTCATTTACCATCAGCTTTAACTCCCTTTCAGCTAATAATTGTAATAACAACAATACACATGTCTACTATAAGAAATTAAAAAATCTTTAACAACTTAGCATGTGGTCATCAAATCACTGTTAAAAATACTATATTTAATAAATTCCGAAACCTGATAAAATACCGAGATGTACATGCAACTATCTGTTCTTGCTAATGTTTTAACTAAAACTTTGTGCATCTCAACCAATTATCGAGTTGTAAAAGTAAAAAGGCAAAACTTTGCCTGTATACAGGCAAACTGCAATGAATCACTGTGTACATGAGTGTCCAGACTATGTCACACAGGTCATGTATCTCTGGTCTGCTCAATACAAAGTCACTCTACAATGTACTGTAATTGGAATTATGAATGGTAAGCATTCATACTCAAAGTGTTTTCAGAATTATTCTAAAGCTGACATATACCAGTTTTAACATTGCCTTAAAGTAAAAATACATTTATAATGTGACCATTGTAACCATAAATTGGTATGCATTTCTCATCGCATAAATATGAACACTATTGAAGCACTGTGGAGGGGTGTGTTCACCCGGGTGTGTGCTCATGTGTGCCGGATGAAGGGTTCATGTGTTTAATGTATCCCATTATTTATATGTATATAATACACACACTATATAAATATATATATATATATAATATATACTATATATATATATATATATATATAAATATATATATATATATATAATATATATAATATATATATATATATATATATATATATATATATATATATATATATATATATATATATATATATATTATATGTCGTACTTAGTAGCCAGAACTCACTTTTTGGCCTACTATGCAAGGCCAGATTTGCCTAATAAGCCAAGTTTCCTGAATTAATATATTTTCTCTAATTTTTTTCTTATGAAATGATAAAGCCACACATTTCATTTTGTATGAGGTAATTTTTTTTTTATTGGAGTTAAAATTAACGTAGATATATGACCGAACCTAACCAACCCTACCTAACCTAACCTAACCTATCTTTATTGGTTAGGTTAGGTTAGGTAGCCGAAAAAGCTAGGTTAGGTTAGGTTAGGTAGGTTAGGTAGTCGTAAAACAATTAAGTCATGAAAACTTGGCCTATTAGGCAAATCGGGCCTTGCATAGTAGGCTGAGAAGTGCATTCTGGCTACTAGGTACGACACATATATATATATATATATATATATATATATATATATATATATATATATATATATATATATATATATATATATATATATATATATATATTTTACATATATACATGGGGTTACATATACTGTCCTTCATAATATCATAGATATCATCAACTGATTATTTTATATATTTGCAATCAACAACAATCCTAAATTAAATTACCATTATAATAGTGGTGATTGTCTGCTTACACATACAGTACTATAAGCCACAGCCTACACACAGGCCACCTGTACATGGGCCATAGCCTAAACACAGGCCACCTGTACATGGGCCACAACCTGTACATGGGCCACAACCTGTACATGGGCCATAGCCTAAACACAGGCCACCTGTACATGGGCCACAGCCTGTACATGGGCCACAACCTGTACATGGGCCACAACCTGTACATGGGTCACAACCTGTACATGGGCCACAGCCTAAACACAGGCCACCTGTACATGGGCCACAACCTGTACATGGGCCACAACCTGTACATGGGCCACAACCTGTACATGGGCCACAGCCTAAACACAGGCCACCTGTACATGGGCCACAGCCTGTACATGGGCCACAGCCTAAACACAGGCCACCTGTACATGGGCCACAGCCTGTACATGGGCCACAACCTGTACATGGGCCACAACCTGTACATGGGCCACAACCTGTACATGGGCCACAACCTGTACATGGGCCACAACCTGTACATGGGCCACAACCTGTACATGGGCCACAGCCTGTACATGGGCCATAACCTGTACATGGGCCACATCCTACACATGGGCCACAACCTGTACATGGGCCACAGCCTGTACATGGGCCACAGCCTGTACATGGGCCACAGCCTGTACATGGGCCACAACCTGTACATGGGCCACAACCTGTACATGGGCCACAGCCTGTACATGGGCCACATCCTACACATGGGCCACAACCTGTACATGGGCCACATCCTACACATGGGCCACAACCTGTACATGGGCCACATCCTACACATGGGCCACAACCTGTACATGGGCCACAGCCTGTACATGGGCCACAACCTGTACATGGGCCACAACCTGTACATGGGCCACAGCCTGTACATGGGCCACATCCTACACATGGGCCACATCCTACACATGGGCCACATCCTACACATGGGCCACAGCCTACACATGGGCCACAACCTGTACATGGGCCACAACCTGTACATGGGCCACATCCTACACATGGGCCACAGCCTGTACATGGGCCACAACCTGTACATGGGCCACAACCTGTACATGGGCCACAACCTGTACATGGGCCACATCCTACACATGGGCCACAGCCTGCACATGGGCCACAACCTGTACATGGGCCACATCCTACACATGGGCCATAGCCTGCACATGGGCCACAGCCTGCACATGGGCCACAACCTGTACATGGGCCACAACCTGTACATGGGCCACAACCTGTACATGGCCACAGCCTGTACATGGGCCACAGCCTGTACATGGGCCACAACCTGTACATGGGCCACAGCCTGTACATGGGCCACAACCTGTACATGGCCACAACCTGTACATGGGCCACAACCTGTACATGGGCCACAGCCTGTACATGGGCCACAGCCTGTACATGGGCCACAACCTGTACATGGGCCACAGCCTGTACATGGGCCACAGCCTGTACATGGCCACAGCCTGTACATGGGCCACAACCTGTACATGGGCCACAGCCTGCACATGGGCCACAGCCTGTACATGGGCCACAACCTGTACATGGGCCACAACCTGTACATGGGCCACAACCTGTACATGGGCCACAACCTGCACATGGGCCACAGCCTGTACATGGGCCACAACCTGTACATGGGCCACAGCCTGTACATGGCCACATCCTACACATGGGCCACAACCTGTACATGGGCCACAGCCTGCACATGGGCCACAGCCTGCACATGGGCCACAACCTGTACATGGGCCACACCTGTACATGGGCCACAACCTGCACATGGCCACAACCTGTACATGGGCCACAACCTGTACATGGGCCACAACCTGTACATGGGCCACAGCCTGTACATGGGCCACAGCCTACACATGGGCCACATCCTACACATGGGCCACAACCTGTACATGGGCCACAGCCTGCACATGGGCCACAGCCTGCACATGGGCCACAACCTGTACATGGGCCACAACCTGTACATGGGCCACAACCTGCACATGGGCCACAGCCTGTACATGGGCCACATCCTACACATGGGCCACAACCTGTACATGGGCCACAGCCTGTACATGGGCCACAACCTGTACATGGGCCACAGCCTGTACATGGGCCACAGCCTGTACATGGGCCACAACCTGCACATGGGCCACAACCTGTACATGGGCCACAACCTGTACATGGGCCACATCCTACACATGGGCCACAGCCTGTACATGGGCCACAGCCTGTACATGGGCCACAACCTGTACATGGGCCACATCCTACACATGGGCCACAACCTGCACATGGGCCACAGCCTGTACATGGGCCACAGCCTGTACATGGGCCACAACCTGTACATGGGCCACATCCTACACATGGGCCACAGCCTGTACATGGGCCACAGCCTGTACATGGGCCACAACCTGCACATGGGCCACAGCCTGTACATGGGCCACATCCTACACATGGGCCACAACCTGTACATGGGCCACAACCTGTACATGGGCCACAGCCTGTACATGGGCCACAACCTGTACATGGGCCACAGCCTGTACATGGGCCACAACCTGTACATGGGCCACATCCTACACATGGGCCACAGCCTGTACATGGGCCACAGCCTGTACATGGGCCACAACCTGTACATGGGCCACATCCTACACATGGGCCACAACCTGTACATGGGCCACAACCTGTACATGGGCCACAGCCTGTACATGGGCCACAGCCTATACATGGGCCATAACCTGTACATGGGCCACAGCCTGTACATGGGCCACAACCTGCACATGGGCCACAGCCTGTACATGGGCCACAACCTGTACATGGGCCACAGCCTGTACATGGGCCACATCCTACACATGGGCCACAACCTGTACATGGGCCACAACCTGTACATGGGCCACAACCTGTACATGGGCCACATCCTATACATGGGCCACAGTCTGTACATGGGCCACAGCCTGTACATGGGCCACAGCCTGCACATGGGCCACAACCTGTACATGGGCCACAGCCTGTACATGGGCCACATCCTACACATGGGCCACAGCCTGTACATGGGCCACAACCTGTACATGGGCCACAGCCTGTACATGGGCCACAACCTGTACATGGGCCACAGCCTGTACATGGGCCACAGCCTGTACATGGGCCACAACCTGTACATGGGCCACATCCTACACATGGGCCACAGCCTGTACATGGGCCACAGCCTGCACATGGGCCACAGCCTGTACATGGGCCACAGCCTGTACATGGGCCACAGCCTGCACATGGGCCACAGCCTGCACATGGGCCACAACCTGTACATGGGCCACAACCTGTACATGGGCCACAACCTGTACATGGGCCACAACCTGTACATGGGCCACAACCTGTACATGGGCCACAACCTGTACATGGGCCACAGCCTGTACATGGGCCACAACCTGTACATGGGCCACAGCCTACACATGGGCCACAGCCTACACATGGGCCACAGCCTACCACAGGCCACAGTCTGTACACAAAGGCCACACCCTACACATAAACCACAGCTAAGCCATAATAAATACACAATCCCACCCCACAAAACATAATTAACACATAATTCAAGACTCTTATTTAAACATTCTCCGAGATCCTGTTAAGAATAACAATGAATAGTGACCCGGAAGGTGTTTCAAAACAATGTCAAAGCTTCTTTATGTTATAAACTGGTCCCTGAGATGTGCGATGTTTCCCCTGTAATGTTAATGTGGCATGCCGAGTCTGTAACTCGTGTTAGTTCCTAAACAACTCTCCTCCTTTTGCACAGCTCTTGCATCCTGCGGGAAACGAGAGCACAACTATTGTCGCATCTAAATGACCACTTCAAGGAGTGGGAAGCATTGCTGAAGTCTCTACTACAAATATTCCATGTCCCCCCCTTGATAATATCTGATCTTATAATTTACTTGTACTCTGCAGTTCTATTATTATTATGATTGTCATGCACATTATCATTTTCTTATCCACAATGTTATTGCTGTTCTGCCAGCATATACTGTGGTTGTGTTCATCTGAACAGCCACTGTTATGTCCTACAGTTATATTCATATTATAACACTTATCAGTACTCTATTGGGGTAAATCCATATAAAATGATTTTGCACAGCAAATCTCATCAGTAAAATGAAAGGTCCCAAGAGTGTCATGACACAACCGTCACAGTGAGTGTGCCATGACACAACCGTCACAGTGAGTGTGCCATGACACAACCATCACAGTGAGTGTGCCATGACACAACCGTCACAGTGAGTGTGCCATGACACAACCATCACAGTGAGTGTGCCATGACACAACCATCACAGTGAGTGTCATGACACAACCATCACAGTGAGTGTGCCATGACACAACCATCACAGTGAGTGTGCATGACACAACCATCACAGTGAGTGTGCCATGACACAACCATCACAGTGAGTGTGCCATGACACAACCATCACAGTGAGTGTGCCATGACACAACCATCACAGTGAGTGTGCCATGACACAACCATCACAGTGAGTGTGCCATGACACAACCATCACAGTGAGTGTCATGACACAACCATCACAGTGAGTGTGCCATGACACAATCATCACAGTGAGTGTCATGACACAACCCTCACAGTGAGTGCCATGACACAACCGTACAGTGTAGGATAGCCCAACACCACACTGTAGGATAGCACCAACATACACTGCACAGTATAAGAAAGTACTGTACCAAAATACACTGTACTGTATAAGAAAGTACTGTACCAACATACACTGTATGGTATAAGAGAGTACTGTACCAACATACACTGTACTGTATAAGAGTACTGTACCAACATACACTGTATGTATAAGAGTACTGTACCAACATACACTGTGACTGTATAAGAGTACTGTACCAACATACACTGTACGGTATAAGAGTACTGTACCAACATACACTGTACTGTATAAGAGTACTGTACCAACATACACTGTACTGTATAAGAGTACTGTACCAATATACACTGTATGGTATAAGAGTACTGTACCAACAGACACTGTATGGTATAAGAGTACTGTACCAACATACTGTACGTACTGTATAAGAGTACTGTACCAACATACACTGTATGGTAAAGAGAGTACTGTACCAACATACACTGTACGGTATAAGAGTACTGTACCAACATACACTGTACTGTATAAGAGTACTGTACCAACATACACTGCTGTATAAGTACTGTACCAACATACACTGTAGGTATAAGAGAGTACTGTACCAACATACACTGTACTGTATAAGAGTACTGTACCAACATACACTGTACTGTATAAGAGTACTGTACCAACATACACTGTACTGTATAAGAGTACTGTACCAACATACACTGTACTGTATAAGAGTACTGTACCAACATACACTGTACTGTATAAGAGTACTGTACCAACATACACTGTATGGTATAAGAGTACTGTACCAACATACACTGTACTGTATAGAGTACTGTACCAACATACACTGTATGTATAAGAGAGTACTGTACCAACAACACTGTACTGTATAAGAGTACTGTACCAACATACCCTGTACGGTATAAAGAGAGTACTGTACCACATACACTGTACTGTATAAGAGTACTGTACCAACATACACTGTACGGTATAAGAGAGTACTGTACCAACATACACTGTACGGTATAAGAGAGTACTGTACCAACATACACTGCACAGTATAAGAGTACTGTACCAACATACACTGTACTGTATAAGAGAGTACTGTACGCAACATACACTGCACAGTATAAGATTACTGTACCAACATACACTGTACGGTATA
>WNGS01042131.1:0-11477 GCA_020271785.1 Procambarus virginalis | reverse complement strand
TATATATATATATATATATGAATTTTGTGAGGGTACCACCACTGTGCCAATGTGGGACCCATAGCCTCGGAGAAGAAAATAAATGTATTAAGAGGAACGTTGGGTTTCTCACTGAACACCAATATTATCTTCTACCACCCCCATTTTTTGTACGTACACATATATATTTGTTTTATTTAACTTTGTTACAAAAAGGAGTTACATATAGGTTACAAAGATGGTTATCATAGGTTGTCGAGTTCCTCCAGCTCCTCAATGGCGGGCAGGAACCCGAATGCAGTGCATATTTCCCTCTGTATCGCCACGCTGAGGCGCTGGGAAAGAAAGCGGCAGCTCTAGGTCCCGTTTTTTCAATGAGCCTAGAACCCAGTTCCTTCAAAAAAATGGTAGAGCACTTTTACCCCAGGCGCCGAGTGTCCTCAGAAGCAATAGGTACAAAATTGTAGTGGTGATCCAGTTCTCTGTACTTACGGGATGGCTGCTTCCCTGTGGTTGCAGCGCCCCTGGTTGTGCAACACTGAGGTCAATGTAGGTGGTAGCCAGGGTTGATACGCACGTGTAGTCCCTACCAACTGCTTGCCATAAGCAAGCCCCGTAAGCACAATCTCCCGTATCCCCGCAATCTCCCCGTACACATATATAATATATATATATATAGTATATATATATATATATATATATATATATATATATATATATATATATATATATATTAGTATATTTTGGTAGCAGTCTTCCTGTAGACATATGTTATTAAATATGACCGAAAAAGTAAGATTAATAATTCTAACACGAATTTTCTCAATTTTCCTTATGTTTGTTTTTACTGATGACGGTAAATTAAAAATCAATTCTCCAAAATTCATTCTTTATTTCTTAGTCTGACGCGACACTTGAGCGCGTTTCGTAAAACTTATTACATTTTCAAAGACTTTAGTTACACACACACAGAACAACTATAACTGAACAGAGTTTAAATACCTGCATTTGGGTGAGGTGACATGTTACAATGGTTTGGGGTGAGGTGAGAACAAACACAGAACACGAAACAATGGGTATAAGGGAAGAATAGATCTGTAACTGCAGAAGGCCTATTGGCCCGTATTTCTTGATGTTTCTATATTGGAGCGGAGTCTTGAAGTGGGTAGAATATAGTAGTGCGTTAATTGGCTGTTGATTGCTGGTGTTGACTTCTTGATGTGTAGTGCCTCGCAGATGTCAAGCCGCCTGTTGTCGCTGTATCTATCAATGATTTCTGTGTTGTTTGTTAAGATTTCTCTGGTGATGGTTTGGTTGTGGGAAGAGATTATATGTTCCTTGATAGAGCCCTGTTGCTTATGCATCGTTAATCGCCTGGAAAGAGATGTTGTTGTCTTGCCTATATATTGAGTTCTTTGGGGCTTACAGTCCCCAAGTGGGCATTTGAAGGCATAGACGACATTGGTCTCTTTCAAAGCGTTCTGCTTTGTGTCTGGAGAGTTTCTCATGAGTAGGTTGGCAGTTTTCTTGGTTTTATAGTAAATCGTCAATTGTATCTTCTGATTTTTGTCTGTAGGGATAACGTTTCTATTAACAATATCTTTCAGGACCCTTTCCTCCGTTTTATGAGCTGTGGAGAAGAAGTTCCTGTAAAATAGTCTAATAGGGGGTATAGGTGTTGTGTTAGTTGTATCTTCAGAGGTTGCATGGCGTTTCACTTTCCTTCTTATGATGTCTTCAATGAAACCATTGGAGAAGCCGTTGTTGACTAGGACCTGCCTTACTCTACAGAGTTCTTCGTCGACTTGCTTCCATTCTGAGCTGTGGCTGAGAGCACGGTCGACATAAGCGTTAACAACACTCCTCTTGTACCTATCTGGGCAGTCACTGTTGGCATTTAGGCACATTCCTATGTTTGTTTCCTTAGTGTAGACTGTAGTGTGGAAACCTCCGCTCCTTTCCATGACTGTTACAGGATGGGAAGCTGCCCTTTCTAGATGTAACAGTCATGGAAAGGAGCGGAGGTTTCCACACTACAGTCTACACTAAGGAAACAAACATAGGAATGTGCCTAAATGCCAACAGTGACTGCCCAGATAGGTACAAGAGGAGTGTTGTTAACGCTTATGTCGACCGTGCTCTCAGCCACAGCTCAGAATGGAAGCAAGTCGACGAAGAACTCTGTAGAGTAAGGCAGGTCCTAGTCAACAACGGCTTCTCCAATGGTTTCATTGAAGACATCATAAGAAGGAAAGTGAAACGCCATGCAACCTCTGAAGATACAACTAACACAACACCTATACCCCCTATTAGACTATTTTACAGGAACTTCTTCTCCACAGCTCATAAAACGGAGGAAAGGGTCCTGAAAGATATTGTTAATAGAAACGTTATCCCTACAGACAAAAATCAGAAGATACAATTGACGATTTACTATAAAACCAAGAAAACTGCCAACCTACTCATGAGAAACTCTCCAGACACAAAGCAGAACGCTTTGAAAGAGACCAATGTCGTCTATGCCTTCAAATGCCCACTTGGGGACTGTAAGCCCCAAAGAACTCAATATATAGGCAAGACAACAACATCTCTTTCCAGGCGATTAACGATGCATAAGCAACAGGGCTCTATCAAGGAACATATAATCTCTTCCCACAACCAAACCATCACCAGAGAAATCTTAACAAACAACACAGAAATCATTGATAGATACAGCGACAACAGGCGGCTTGACATCTGCGAGGCACTACACATCAAGAAGTCAACACCAGCAATCAACAGCCAATTAACGCACTACTATATTCTACCCACTTCAAGACTCCGCTCCAATATAGAAACATCAAGAAATACGGGCCAATAGGCCTTCTGCAGTTACAGATCTATTCTTCCCTTATACCCATTGTTTCGTGTTCTGTGTTTGTTCTCACCTCACCCCAAACCATTGTAACATGTCACCTCACCCAAATGCAGGTATTTAAACTCTGTTCAGTTATAGTTGTTCTGTGTGTGTGTAACTAAAGTCTTTGAAAATGTAATAAGTTTTACGAAACGCGCTCAAGTGTCGCGTCAGACTAAGAAATAAAGAATGAATTTTGGAGAATTGATTTTTAATTTACCGTCATCAGTAAAAACAAACATAAGGAAAATTGAGAAAATTCGTGTTAGAATTATTAATCTTACTTTTTCGGTCATATTTAATAACATATATATATATATATATATATATATATATATATATATATATATATATATATATATATATATATATATATATATGTGACGGTAACGAGTTGGAAATGGTGGTCGGCAGTCTTCCAACTAGCAGGTGTCAGTGCTGGGCCACATAATAAATATTAAAAAAAAGAAAAGAAAAAAAAGAGAAAAAAAAGAATGACTGCATGATTGGTAATCTGTGGTAAGGTAAGAAACATAAAACACAATAATAAACAATGTACTTTAATAACAATAAAAAACACAAATTGAAATAAATGCAAAAATCTTGGCTTAATGTTAAAAATGTCAAGTGGAAAAATAAATAAACATGAAAATAGATTACGTTAATGGGGGAGGAGAATTGACATACAAAGGTAAATAAAATATGAATGCTGGAATATATGCAGTATCTATAAACCTCTATTTGACCACACAAGGCGAGTCACTTAGGTGTTCATAGGATGAGAGCACAAGATATTCTGGCTGGCAGAAACGCAAGGGACTCCAACAATAACTGGCGATGACTTGTGATTGGCGAGGAACCGGAGTGGCGTGTTGGTTGGCGGCCAATGAGAAAGCTGGATGGCCGCAAGTCGCTAGTTAGGCAGTTGAAGGGTTCGGCGCGTCGACCAGGTGCTGGAGTGGGGGGAGGAGGGAGTTGCTGGTGCGTGTGGCTGTCTTGATATATACNTACCACAATTACCAATATTTTGTATTTGTGGTAATTTATATATTATATTTGTATTTGTGTATTTGTACCAATTATATTTGTATTTGTGTATTTATACCAATTATTTTGGTAAAGGTCCGCATTTATATGTGACGGTAACGAGTTGGAAATGGTGGTCGGCAGTCTTCCAACTAGCAGGTGTCAGTGCTGGGCCACATATTAAATATTAAAAAAAGAAAAGAAAAAAAAAGAGAAAAAAAAGAATGACTGCGTGTTTGGTAATCTGTGGTAAGGTAAGAAACATAAAACACAATAATAAACAATGTACTTTAATAACAATAAAAAACACAAATTGAAATAAATGCAAAATCTTGGCTTAATGGTAAAAAATGTCAATTGGAAAAATAAATAAACATGAAAATAGATTACGTTAATGGGGGAGGAGAATTGACATACAAAGGTAAATAAAATATGAATGCTGGAATATATGCACTAACTATAAACCTCTATTTGACCACACAAGGTGAGTCACTTAGGTGTTCATAGTCTGAGAGCACAAGATATTCTGGCTGGCAGACATGCAAGGGACTCCAACAATAACTGGCAATGACTTGTGATTGGCGAGGAACCGGAGTGGCGTGTTGGTTGGCGGCCAATGAGAAAGCTGGATGGCCGCAAGTCGCTAGTTAGGCAGTTGAAGGGTTCGGCGCGTCGACCAGGTGCTGGAGTGGGGGGGGGGGAAGGAGGGAGTTGAGGTGCGTGTGGCTGTCTTGATATATACGTTTAGCCACTACAAAACGTATCTTGCATATTGTTGAGGACGTGATGAAATACGAAAATAGCAGGCTAAATCTCTGATAAGAGATTATCGTCACAATGTCTTCAGGTGAAGTTTTGTGTATTAATGGGAAGTGGAAGCCAGTGGTTCTTCTTCGTGATACGGGTGCTTCCCAAACCTTAATTTTTGCCAGTATACTTTCTAATGTTGAAAAGAGAGATACTGGAAAGCTTGTAGTTCTTCAGAGTGTTGCAGGATGTAAAACTGTACCTCTGATAGATGTTAATTTGAGATCCACCATTATACCAAGTTTATGCACTGTGGGTGTTAGTACACAGTTGCCCATCCCAGGTGTGGATGTTATATTGAGTAATGATGTGGCCATAAATCATGTTGTGGGTGAGATTGATCACAGTTTGTTTAAACAGCCAGTTGCAGACCATGTTGTTTATTCTGCCTGTGCTGAAGTTAGTTCTATGAATGAAACATCTGTTGTAGTAGATGGTTTTGTCCACTCTACCAGTGCTGATGTCAGTACTATTATTAATCCAGTTGTCAGTTCTGATGTTACTCAAGTATTTGTTCCAGTAACCAGTACCCCTTCAGTGGAGAAGTGGGATGTTGTTCCAGATTCAGGTGTGGCCAACCTAGTTGTTGAGAGTAAGCCTGATACTATGACTCTGCTTTATTCCAATCCAGGAGATGATTTGGGAAAGGATGTCCATGTACCATTGTCTTGCCCGCTCACTACGGACATTGTGCCAGAGTTGAGAGAAACTTGAAAGCCACGAATCTATTGTATTCTAGCCAAGTGAATGATTTAGGACAAGATGTCGGATTGACAGAAGTATTCCCGCTCACTCCAAGTTTAGAATCAGTTGACAAGTGTAGGATCAGTTGTCGAGAGTAAGTCTGTTGTAGAGGCCCCGCCTCACCCTAGTCAAGGTGATATTAAAGGGGAGGAGGTCAAACTACCTGTTACTTGTCCGATCGCTTCAGATTCCTTTAATTTATGTAAGTTGAGTAGAACTGACCCCAAGATTTCAGAGAGAAGCAAGGAGACAGTCTGTACTGTAGATCCAGTTCTGGAGAGTGTGGGAGAGCAGCCAGAGGATCAGCTTCTGTCGAGTAGATGGAGACCTATTGAGCCTCCCTCTTAAGTTGTCTGAGGATGTGACCCAACTTGGTAGTGTTATTGATTGTGAGCAGACAGTATTCCAAGCAGCTCCAGATGTCATGGGAGGAAATTTTGGTAAATTGTGTATAACCATTATGGGTGGTAAAGTATTTTTTTGGATCTAAGTTGCAGAGTTTTGTGGACTGTGATT
This sequence comes from Procambarus virginalis, assembly GCA_020271785.1. Classification (NCBI taxonomy): domain Eukaryota; kingdom Metazoa; phylum Arthropoda; class Malacostraca; order Decapoda; family Cambaridae; genus Procambarus; species Procambarus virginalis. The sequence goes on along the minus strand of WNGS01042131.1, from coordinate 5,509 downwards.
CTTATTCCATGGAGTAAGTATTTGTCATTGTGTCAATTGAGTTAGTGTTTGTAGGATGTTCTTGCAATCTACTTTTATTCAGCAGGAGCCATTCTCTTTTGAAGTAAGGGACTGTGGGACACCTTTGTCCAGCGTTGTTGATGAGCAGAGAGAGTTTACTCAAATAGGTTGCGCATCCAGTTGTTCTGAGGAAGTGGTGAGTCATACTAGAACAGTGTCTCTACTTTCAGATCCAGTTTATTTTGATGTACGAGTAGTGAACAACATGTGTGTTCCACTCAAGTGTGGTGTTGACTTTCAGAGTCAAATGGGTCTTAAAGGAGTTAATCATACTTGGGAGCAGATGTTTGAGGCTCCAGGTGTGTGTTTCAAGCTGGAGAATAAGGTTATCCTACCTAGTGTTAATGATTATGAAGGGTTACAGATTGTCCTTGGGTGGTTCCCAGGAAATCTGCTGTGCATCTTCAAGATGGTGAGACCCTAAACCTCTTGTTTGATTGTTTGTTATCAGAAGGAAATCACTTGGGAAGTAAAATCTATGGTGAGGGTTGTCAAGGTTTCCACATGTTTTTGTTAGTCTTTTGGAAGACTAGAAGGCTTATGAAAGTGTGTGTTGTGTTCAAGTCCACCATCAGAGGGTGTGCGCTTGTTTTTGGAGTTGTTATTGAGATATGGTGCCTAGGCATGAGCCTGTTTTCTTTCGCTGATCGTCATGACAGAGTTATGAGGAAATTGACATCTGTGTTCCTTTAAGATCATCTGAGTCAGTTCGATCAGGAAGTCTTTGCACTTATCTTGGGTTGTATTTATTGGTTTGGAGGTCAAAGGTTTGCTAAGTCGTTGTGTTGTGTTTCTGAAGGTTCTATGAGTAAGGAAGTTGTTCATGTAATTGTGAGGTTTAACGCTAATTTCTCTAATTTTAGTATCCATTGGGCGAGAGTATGTGTTCCACAGAGGATCAAGTGTGATGAGGAGCAGATGTCTTTGACAGAGCATACCCAGGAGAAGTCCCTAAACTACCTTACATCCAGTCAGCTTCAATTAAGCAGTTTATCTCCAGAAAAAAGGAGCAATGGAAAATGTCACCAATTAGAAATAGAATAATCTGGAAACATGAGACTGATCTCAGATCAATAGTAGAAACAGATGGAAAGATAAATTGCGGTATTGACTCTGTGAAAGCAGTCACATTTATTAACAATTCTATTCATGCTAATAATAATAATGTTGTTGATGGGAATGTGAACTATAATCTGAAACTAACCGAACTAAATGAGATAGTACCTTGGAGAGATAAATTTGCATTCTCCAGAGTAGAACATGATCCTAAGACTGAACTTTTTGATTTTCATGTAAGTATATATTGGAAGTGTTTTCTATATATAGACTATATTGGAAGTGTTTTCATTTTTGTTCAGAAATATATCCTTGTTGCCTTTACATTTTTGGTGTAATTAATTCAATAAATCTTAAGTGTCACACATTTTTTATTTTCAGAAAAAATGCCATTGATCTTCAATCAATAGCATTTTTTTTTCTTGAAGGTGGAAGTGTAACGTACTCCTAGCTGGATACGTATATAAATTTAAATAAACTTATTTTGTTCCATTTCATCATTACCTGTATATGTATATATATATATTATAATTTTATAATTTATCATGTGGTGTGGCAATATCAGTGAGACAGGAGCGCGGTTGCTCTTCACACGTCTAATACCTGTTAGATTCGGGAAATTAGAATTGCTGGACTTGTTCAGTTATGGGAGTTCCAGATGTCACCTTTTAATATTCATATATTTGTTAATTTACTGTAATTAAGCATGTGGCATTGTTGTCGGAAAATCCGACACCATTTAATATTACATACAATTGCAGATAATGTTGCTGCATTGTATAAACAAGTTACCCATAGAAATGTAGCTTGTAGTGGAGTTTCCGTCTATAGAAAATGGGATATCATAGCCACATACTGTTACAATTCACTAGCTATTCTGCTGGGAATTATCCTTAAATACATTAGTCTTTGGACTTTTACTATCATAAAAACATCTTATTTTAATTAACTTAATTATCAATATCAAAATAGAGTAAATGTGACCCTTCTATTCAGTTACTGTCATCTCTACAAAGTGGGAGGCGTCAGTAGGGAGTAGGGTGTAGTCAGCCATTGTTGTTGTCACCTCCGAGACGCATGGAGCGAATTTGGCTCCTATCATTTCTGGACAATGTCGGCCAGTAGCGTCAATAGTATGGAGTGTCAGCCAGTTATTAAGACCACAGAGTCGTGGAGCGAGTAACAGCTCCTGTAAATTCTCTTGGACGAAGTGTGACGAAGATCAGAGTAGTGGTCTTCCATCATCAACACGCTGTCAACAAATACAAGGGAAGTGTCTTTCCGAAACCCGTTTATCTAATCATTTTTGGCCATTAATGTTAGGTAGATATTATTGGGCAACCGGTTAGAACACAAATGATCGACTCAAAAACGGTAATTAAGCCTTGGTCTTTATGGTTCAAGTACAGTGTTTTCTCTGATATAGCTGTCATATATTAGGATTCTGGCTTTATAAGCTAGCGCCCCTTGACAGGTACAGGACGAGGAAGCATGCTTTGTGCATCAGTTACCAGGGTGATGGAAGCTACCTCACACGAGGAAAATTTGGTGTTTACATCCTAGTTTTACCTGGTGAACAAGGCCTACTGTATAATAAGATAAGGAACCTCTTTAATGTTTAACAATATATGTAGTTTAATACTGTAGTTTAATTAGCTGCATAAATATAAATTCAATATAACCCCCCCTAATGTGCATGAATCGATTTGTGAGATTATTGCAGAAATATAGTCCACTCAACATTATACAAATTGCTATCGAAGTATATAAATTAACGTAAATATAAATTCTATATAAATTCATATAAATTAAATATATATAATTCTCACAGGTCGGTTCCCACAATTGTAACTTATATTATTTGCAAGTGACCATTATATTATAGTTTGCATTCTTATACTTTTAAGAACAATTGTTTGTTGAATTAGTTGTTAATATTAAAAAGTCATTATTTACCATCTCTCATCCTGGATGAGGCGGAGGGAGAGAGAATTATGGGTAGAGACGGCGCGAGAGTCAGTAACTGGGAGACGAGCCTCCGGTCAACTGGTCTTGATAAGTGTCTGTTGTGTTGTTTTAGTAGTACCATTATTCTGGTGATAATTTATATTATTTGATTATAGAATGTAAGCCATCTGATTTACTATTATACCGAAAGAATAATTACCTGGATTATTATACATTTTTATTTAATATAAATCATTTTATATACAGGTGTTATATTTTCCCTGGTGATTTTGTTTATAATTATATTGTATGTACGTAACTACGAGTTTACACTGGTTGCACGTGTTTAGATAGAGTCATATTCATGTCCCTAGACCGTTAATTTCTTGTCTCTGTTAGTACAACGAGCCGTAAGTACAGGTACGTAACAGTGCCCACATGCATTGCTGTTACTTCTGGTGTGCCCATATACGTTTCAGTTACTTCTAGTGCCCCCACATACGCTACTGATACCTCTGGTGTGCCTTATGAATTGCTATTATTTCTAGTGAGCCCACATGTGCTGCTGTTACTTTTAGTTTGCCTACATGTTTGTGTTACTTCTAGTGTGCTCACATATGTTTCTGTTACTTCTAGTGTACCCATACGATACTGTTACCTCTAGTGTGCCCACATATGTTTCTGTTACTTGTAGTGTGCCCCACATATGATACTGTTAGTTCTGGTGTGCCTCATGCATTACTATTACTTCTTGTGTACCACATACGTTTATGTTACTTCTAATGTGCCACATACGCTTCTGTTACTTCTAGTGTACCCACATGCATTAATGTTACTTCTAGTGTGTCCACATTCGCTGCTGTTACTTCTAATGTGTCCATGAGCATTACTGTCATTTCTAGTGTGCCCACATACAGTGATGTTTATTCTAGTGTACCCACATGGACTTCTCTTACTTCTGGTGTTCCCACATGTGCTGTTGTTACTTCTAGTGTGCCCAAATGATTTCCTGTTAATGCTATTGTTCCACATGCATTTCCGTATCTCCTGGTGTGTCCAATACGCTGTTGGTGGCTTCTTCTGTGCCAATATACTCTGCTGTTAATTCTAGTGCGCCCATGAACTGCTGTTACTGTTACCAGCATACGATCAAGTTACTTCTAGTGCCCACATGCATTTCTATTTCTTATATTGTGCCCAATTCTTTGCTGTTACACCTATTGGTCCACATACAACTCCTAGTGTGCCCCATACGCTGATGTTACTTCTGTGTGCACACATACATTGCTTTTACTTCTAGTGTGCCCATATACGCGCCTGTTAATTCTAGTGCCCACATACTCTGCTGTTACATATAGTGTGCCCACGGCACTGCTGTTACTTGTAGTGTCCCCAAAAGCACTGCTGTTATTTCTAGTGGACCCACGCATTGAGTGTGCCCTGATGCACTTATGTTACTTCTGGTGTGCCCGAGTACGCTGAGGGTTCTTTTAGTGTGCCTACGTGTATTACTATTACTTCTAATGAGCAACATGCGCTGTTGTTACGTTTAGTGTGCCCACTTGCAATGCTGTTACTTCTAGTGCCCTACAATTGTTAATTCTAATGTGCCCAAATGCACTTATGTTAATTCTAATGGGCCTCAAACGCTGCTCGTGCGTCTGGTATGCCTCATGCATTGCTTTTACTTGTGGTGTGCCTCATGCGTTGCTTTTACTTGTGGTATGCCTCATGCGTTGCAATACTTGTGGTGTGACTCGTGCATTGCTATTACTTGTGGTGTGCCTCATGCGTTGCTATTACGTGTGGTGTGACTCGTGCATTGCTATTACTTGTGGTGTGACTCGTGCATTGCTATTACTTGTGGTGTGACTCGTGCATTGCTATTACTGGTGGTGTGCCTCGTGCATTGCTATTACTTGTGGTGTGACTCGGCATTGCTATTACTTGTGGTGTGCCTCGTGCATTGCTATTACTTGTGGTGTGACTCGTGCATTGCTATTACTTGTGGTGTGGACTCGTGCATTGCTATACTTGTGGTGTGACTCGTGCATTGCTATTACTTGTGGTGTGACTCGTGCATTGCTATTACTTGTGTGTGCCTCGTGCATTGCTATTACTTGTGGTGTGCCTCGTGCATTGCTATTACTTGTGGTGTGCCTCGTGCATTGCTATTACTTGTGGTGTGACTCGTGCATTGCTATTACTTGTGGTGTGCCTCGTGCATTGCTATTACTTGTGGTGTGACTCGTGCATTGCTATTACTTGTGGTGTGCCTCGTGCATTGCTATTACTTGTGGTGTGACTCGTGCATTGCTACTACTTGTGGTGTGCCTCGTGCATTGCTATTACTTGTGGTGTGCCTCGTGCATTGCTATTACTTGTGGTGTGACTCGTGCATTATTATTGCTTCTAGTGTGCCCAATGATTTACTGTTATTTCTAAT
>WNGS01042128.1:0-10663 GCA_020271785.1 Procambarus virginalis | reverse complement strand
CATCATATAATTTTCTTTATTTAGCATGCTCATTTAAAAGTCCTGAAGACTATAAGGAATTGGTAAAAGTAACTCACTGGAAGGTATTGCAGCTGGAGGGGTAGTTGTTGCAGGGGGGCCATAATCCTTCAGGTTTCCTGCACTCACTCTAAAATGATGTCTTTTTCCTTGTGATAAACCATCCACGAATACAGACATACGACGCAAGTCATGAATTTCGAGACTCCCTCCAATAGTTGCCCATTCATCCATGCTCCATTCAACTGTAAGTGACAGTGAAAATTAATTAAATATTCTGGGTTCAACATGTATTATAATTACATTAAACATTATAATTAGAATAATATTACAAGAATGTAAGAACTCGTGTGTGTGTGTGTGTGTGTGTGTGTGTGTGTGTGTGTGCTCACCTATTTGTGCTTGCGGGGGTTGAGCTTTGGCTCTTTGGTCCCGCCTCTCAACTGTGTGTGTGTGTGTGCGTATATATATATATATATATATATATATATATATATATATATATATATATATATATATATATATATATATATATATATATATATATATATATATATATATATATATATATATATATATATATATATATATATATATATATATATATATGCATGCATGCAATTGATGATCCACTCTATAAGTCATAATGATTATTAGGACTGATTAAAAGTTCTAAATCTGTATTCGCCTGAGTGTAGGCAAGAGAGATAATAATTTACACGTAGAAAATATCAGAGGGACTGGTTCCAAATCTGAACATAGAAATAACAACGCATGAAACCAGTAGGAATGGCAGGATGTGCAGAATACCCCCATTGAAAAACAAAGGTGCAAAAGGTATGCTGAGAGAGAACTATCAACATAAAGGGCCCAAGACTTTTCAACACTCTTCTACTACACATAAGGGGCATAACTGGCAGGCCTCTCAGTGTTCAAGAGAGAACTCGACAAATACCTCCAAAGAATACCTGATCAACCAGGCTATGATTCATACATCAGGCTGCGAGCAGTTGCATCCAACAGCCTGGTTGACCAGATGACCAAGTGGGAGGCCTGGGAGACTGGGCCACAGGGCCTTTGATTCCTGAAACCACCACAAGGTAGCCAGATTCTCGAGGCTAGCCTTGCCCATCTTTGCAGGGAGGAATAGTATGGGGTAGGGGATGGACATAGGCTAATCGGGGTTGCCAGAATTTAGGAGACAACAGTGTGCCAGGGTCATATTCTGACCCCCCAATGGCCACATTTGGCACTACCTGCTGGCTACACCTAGCTGAATATTTTAAAGAAAAAAATATTCTTCTAATACTTTTTTTCCCCCCAAGATCAATGAATAATACACCATTATTCACTGATCTCTGGTAAATTAACATAACGTTTCTGCTATTCATACTTTGGGCATAGTAGCATAAAACAGATAATCCTCCCACAGCTTCAAAGGCTTTCCAAGCCCTGCTCCTGTCTGAAAGCAAACAGGTAAGTATTGAATCTTTAATATTTCATGCCGTTGGGGTACTCCCACTGGCCGACGACTTACATGTCAATGGTAGACTATTATTTTATGAGAGACAAACAAGAGACAAAGGAGATACAGACACAGAAAGGGAGAGAAAAGGGGGGAAGAGGGGGTGATGTTTGAAGAGAGGGGGGTGGGTGACAGGTGGAGAAGGAAGGAGATAGTGGGAGATTGGTTGTGAAGATGGAGAGGGGCAAGAAGTGAGAGAGAGGAGAAAGATGGAGAGGGTGGAAGAGTGGCAGAGAGGGAAGGGGAAGTGGGTGAGGAGAAGGTTGAGAGAGGAGGAAGGATGAACAACCCAGCAGGTTTTCTTCCTAATGGAGAGTGTTGTACATGCTGCTATGGCGGTATATCCACTCACAAGATGAGTGGCGCTGCCCAATAAACTCGCCCCTCGGGGCAAAATTTAAATTTAAGGAGGAAGATGGTAAGTGGAAGGGGGATAGGGAAAGAGAGATTGATGATTGATAAAACTTAAGCCACCCAAAAGGTGGCACGGGCATGAATAGCCCGTAAGAAAGAGAGGTGAGAGAAGGGCAGATTAGGAGAGAGGGGGAGCTAGTGTGGAAGGGACAGGGGTGAAAGACCCGGTGACAGCCCAGTTTCCCCCCCACCCCCTCCAATATAAAAATTTTGGAAACAAAATTAGAGTACTGTAATTAAACACAAAACATAGAAAGCGTGTGTGTGACCACATCAGTTTCTTTGTAAGCAAGAAACACATCTGGCTAATCTCACGCTGACTTTTAACAATACCTTTGATTTTTGTCGTAATAGCATAGTTTTGTGGCTCAGGTTCCCTGTATGTGACTCTGACTCGTGTGCTGTCGATGACCTCTACCGTCGCACTGCTGGGAGGACCTGGTGGCTCTGTCAAGATAAATTTCCATGTTCAAAAATATTCAAATTGATTTGAGAAAATTATATCTATAGTATCTACAATGAGCCATTGCGAGTTCGCTATGCACGAAATTCATTATACATAGAGGTAGGTATTTAAGACCAAAATGATATACTTGTTTTTATAACAGATCTTCGTGCATAATGCACATTAATGTGTGTACATATTAATTATATATACTGTATATATATATATATATATATATATATATATATATATATATATATATATATATATATATATATATATATGCAAACAAGCCTGAATGGTCCCCAGGACTAGATACAGATATATATATATATATATATATATATATATATATATATATATATATATATATATATATATATATATATATATATATATATATATATATATATATATAGATTGAAACAGGAATTTCCTCAAGATCAGCTAATCAATTTCCTTTGATTAGCTGATCAATAAAAAATGGATCTAAATTATACAAACCACTATTAATGTTAAAGCAGATTCAATAATGTTTCTAGTGAAAATGCTTTGTCAATTCGTTTTTATAGAGCCTTCTCCCAATCAATTTAGTGTGAACTTAATGACAAGCTAACAAACAAGGCATTAGAAAATTGGCCATTTCTTACAGTACTTATGTTGCAGAATTCAAAATTTAGAATTTAGAATTTAAACTTACTCATTTGTTCCAACCCCATCTTCATGTTGCGCAGCATCTTAACCCGTCTGTCCCAGAGTTCCCGCTGGCGCTCTGTTTCCCGTCCGTGAGGCGCGCCCCCTGAGAGCTTCGAGTCGAGATCCTCTCGCCGTCTCTCAGCCGCGCTTACCAGTTCGTTGAGGTGATGGATGCGTTGTTCAATGGTACCTGTTCACAACGTCACATGTATCAGATACGTTCAATTTAGTTGTTAATGTAGTTTGATTAGTTTGTTATGGAAAAAGATAATAATTCTATGGTTGATGTCAGAAAGGTTAGTCACAAAACGTGACTAACAATACATGTTAGTCACGTTTTGTTAGGCTTATATTGAGGGCCCCCCCCCCTCAAGGGTCTTAATTACTGACCCTCCCCCAGGATACAACCCTACAACATGCTGACTAACTCCTGGGTACCTATTTACTGTTAGGTGAACAGGTTCATTAGGTGATAGGCGCGTTCAACCAGTCCTGTCCCGCTCAGGATTTGACCCCGAATTCCCGATTGCGAGTCGAGAATGAACCCGACTGTTTTAGATTTTGGGTCAAATATCTAGACATTTCTTGCATTTTTTTTATCATTCAATTACTAGGCGTGGGAATAATTTTGCTGGCACCGTTACATTTACCCAAATCCACATTCCACAAGTGTTGCAAAACTCTTAAAATATACTTATAGCTAAACCTAAGAATGCTGTTTTTCTTGCATGGTAGTATGATAGATGGAATAGCAAATTTAGACCACTTTGTAACATTATGGAAGGGGGAAGGGGAACTACCAGGGGAAAGCGCCAAGCCATCACGACTATATAGCACTGGGAAGGGGTCAGGATAAGGATTTGGGATGGGACAGGGGGGAAAGGAATGTATCATTATGGAAGTTCTTGGTGTACCTTACCGTATTTTTGTTTTTTCAGGTTGCATATTGGCAATCTAAAGGTTATAATCATAGCCTTTATCAACATTGAAAGCATATGCTTTAATTAGTTCATCAGTAATGTTATGCCTTTGAAGGCCAACAAGACAGACTCCACATGAAGTGGTTGCTGATACCATCATTAAAAATTACTTTTGTCCGATCTGTGCCCAACCATGTTACAGTTGGTATTGATGTGATCTTGTTTATGTGCGCTTCCCTCGTTAGTGCTGGTATTATGGTATCCCATTATCGGGGATAGTTAGTCTATTAGGGTTATCGAGGTACCGATAGGGGGTTAAGGGTATCGAGGATTAGTGGCCTCGAGCGAGGTCAGTTGTAATCGGCTGACCGTCCCGAGGCTACCTGGCTCTTTGGTGGTAGTTTACTTCTCGTATGTAGCTCCCTTCCAGCCTCCTTTGCTCTCGTCCCATGTTCATTGCCTTACACTTACTGAGTTGAGGTCTAGCAGCCATTTAATTCCCACCCCTGAGATTTTTCAGCGCCTTTCTGTAATACTCTTCTTGACAAGCACAAACTCGCCCCTTCCAATAGGTAGTTAACATATTTTCCGAAGAGTATCGACCCTATTAAATGTAGTACCGAGTCTTGAAGAAATCATCGCCCATGTCCAAGACTTTATGACCATCCACAAATATGAAGTCAGCCGACCGTTCTCTTGTCACCTGGTCACAAAATTCGTAAAGCGAGATTTGCTCTTCCTAAATCCATGTTTGTGTTGTGTTATAAATGCCTGTTTTTCTCTCTCCATATATTCAACCAGCTTGTTTTGTCTTGTCTTTTCCATCACGTTAATTTGACGCCTCCTCTCTGTTTCTCCTGCTGTAAACTATTGCGTGTGTTTTGACCAGACCATACACTAGAAGGTGAAGGGACGACGACGTTTCGGTCCGTCCTGGACCATTCTCAAGTCGATTGTGAGAATGGTCCAGGACGGACCGAAACATCGTCGTCCCTTCACCTTCTAGTGTGTGGCCTGGTCAAATTACTTTAGCCACGTTATTGTGACTCATCGCCTGACTATTGCGTGTGTGCATGTATAAGTACATGCACACACTCATACATATCCACATCATGCAATTAGAAAACAGGGCGATACTGATAATATATGTGAACTCACTAACAACACAAATTAAAATCGTATTCTTCAGGTAACATGAATGTAAATGGTGCGTCCTTGTACTGTTTTGTCGTAAAGAAAGTAAAATGATGTGTGAGAGCACCTCCAGGATTCGGAAATGACTCACACGAACACCTGATTACTTTTACGAGCTAACCTTCCCACACTCCCGGTCACACCACGTGTAATTACCTAAGTGTAGTTACAGGATGAGAGCTACGCTCGTGGTGTCCCGTCTACCCAGCACTCTTTGTCATATATCGCTTTTAACCACTGACGGTTTTGGCCTCCACCACCTTCTCACCTAACTTGTTCCAACCGTCTACCACTCTGTTTACAAAAGTGAATTTTCTTATATTTCTCCGACAGCTTTGTTTCGTTAGTTTAAATCTATGACCTCTTGTTCTTGAAGTTCCGGGTCTCAGGACTTCTTCCCTATCAATTTTATCGATTCCTGTTACTATTTTGAACGTAGTGATCAATAGTGTGTGTGTGTGTGTGTGTGTGTGTGTGTGTGTGTGTGTGTGTGTGTGCGCGCGCGCGCGCGCGGTCACACTGGAGACGCACCGCGGCCACTTGTTTTTTATTTATTTATTTTATTTATATTTCTATACAAGAAGGTACATTGGGTTTGTGAGAAAACATAGCATAGTATTTACAATCTTGTAAAGCCACTAGTACGCGCAGCGTTTCGGGCTCAAACCTAGCCTGACTCCATCATGTCCATGCCTATGGCTAGCTGGTGTGGATGGGTATGGGTACATCCGGCTGTGGTACGGGGCACAGGAAACCCGCGGTGCGTCGAGGTCTCAATTCCTGACCAAGGACGAGACCATATGCCCGCGGTGGCCCACCCGCTGCCCCACACACGCCAACCCTGCCATACAATGGGACAGGAGGGAGGTCAAGCGCGGCGGGTCTGTGCCACAACCCATTTATCGTAGATTTTGTACTTTACGATTTTGTACTTTACGTCCTACTGTCTGAGGTTGTAAGCCGGTTATCATTGTTATTTTAGGCAAATCTAGCTTAGGAAACTATTTTACTATTTTTAGTTATTAGTGTTATTTTATTTGCTCTTTAAGTACGTATAACTGCAGGAATTTGGGTTGTGTAGTGACTAACGTCCACGACCCCGGTAACTATCTTTGTATCTGCTGGATAACTATCTATAGATATCACATAACATGTACATGGAAGATCCTGCTGGAAGGCCTGAATCGAACCATTGGCTGGAAATGCAGAATAGAACCATTTTAGTCCGTCCGCTCAAGCGTTCACAACCTCACTAAACTGATGCTTTATTTGCCCGAACCTAACCTAGCCAAGGATCCACAAATAGAAAACGAGACATCACGTCAATTTTGCGAGCCGCTACGGTTTTTAGTACATCAGTTTTTGCCATTGGGGGAATTTACACGTCAAAATGTTATGTACTATTCGTACATGGCATCGTACTTTTCGTACATGGCATCGTGCTTTTCGTACATGGCATCGTGCTTTTCGTACATGACATTGTACTATTCGTACATGGCATCGTGCTTTTCGTACATGACATCGTACTTTTCGTACAATGCATCGTACTTTTCGTACATTGCATCGTGCTTCTCGTACACGATATTGTACTTTTCGTACATGGCATCGTGCTTTTTGTACATGACATCGTACTTTTCGTACATGACATTGTACTTTTCGTACATTGCATCGTGCTTTTCGTACACGACATTGTACTTTTCGTACATGGCATCGTACTTTTCGTGTGTTGCATCGTACTGTCAAGCACTATGGGAGTTGCATGTACTCCCAAGCTAGAGTACTTGACGGGGGGGAACTCCCTGCCTGGGAGGTGAGCTCCCAAAGTCAAGTAGATGGTAGCAATACTCCCAGAGGCCACTGTGGGAGTGATCCCGGTCCGGTTGACTGATTGATTGATGAAGATTAAGCCACCCAAAAGGTGGCACGGGCATGAATAGCCCGTAAGTGGTGGCCCTTTGGAGCCATTACCAGTATCACTAGCTGATACTGGAGATCTGTGGAGGTGCAACTGCACCCTGCGGAGAGGTCATGACCTCTGGGTCCGGTTGAGTTAACATGTGACCCTTCACGCACTGACCCACATCATGGGTGTCAGCAGGATGAAGCTGTGTCAATGGGACACACACTTAAGTCCACTTTCGGGACCAAAGAGCCAACGCTCAACCCCTGCAAGCGCAAATACGTGAGTACTTAATCGCCTCAGAATTTGTAGCAGTTTCCCCTTAAACACCCTCAATGCTTGGATTAATGGCGGGAACACGTGCGAAAAAAATACAAGTTAGAGCTAAATAACAAATTCACGACTTTTGAAGAAATAATTATCATGTTTATTAGTGGAAAAAAAAAACAAGATCCGCACGTTTGAAGTGTGCGGACTGAGTCAGGTGCTCGGCCGTGAGTACACACCTGCAGGGTATCAAACACCTGTTGCGGGGATAGGGCTGGGCGACTACTGAAACGATATTGTACAATACATCGCATATTCCCGCACCCAACACAGGCTTCAAGCCTCGTTCCTTACCTGGTTCTAGCAGGTGCTCTCTACCTGGTTCTAGCAGGTGCTCTCTACCTGGTACTAGCAGGTGCTCTCTGCCTGGTTCCAGCAGGTGCTCTCTACCTGGTTCTAGCAGGTGCTCTCTACCTGGTTCTAGCAGGTGCTCCCTACCTGGTTCTAGCAGGTGCTCCCTACCTGGTTCCAGCAGGTGCTCCCTACCTGGTTCTAGTAGGTGCTCTCTACCTGCTTCCAGCAGGTGCTCCCTCCAATTATGTTCAAGTTATGTTACCCTTTTCACCTCGTTGACCCCAACATATTGTCGGTGAGTGTGTGATGAGTCAGGGGAGAGGTGAGCCACGGTTGACAAGAGTAGTCGGTGTTCTGAGTGGTACTCCACTCAGGATAACCACTCAGGAGTGTTCACTCCACTGTCTTTGTAACTGCTCTGCTGCTTGTATAATCTTATCCAATTTCTCCCGATTATTTTCAACCTGATTTCTTAATTATCATTTTTTTTTCTATCTGCCCATTTCAATGTTTCTGTATGCCATTTTGCCAGTATTAGGTCTAATATATTATTATTATATATTATTATTGCCAGTATTATACTATTATATATAATTATTATATATTATTTGCCCTAAGTGACTCTGTAAAGTGTTTGAGGGAGTAGTCTTGAACTGCCTCCACAAATTTGTCTGCCTTAGCATCTTCTTATCTTGAGATGATTTCGGGGCTTTTTAGTGTCCCCGCGGCCCGGTCCTCGACCAGGCCTCCACCCCCAGGAAGCAGCCCGTGACAGCTGACTAACACCCAGGTACCTATTTTACTGCTAGGTAACAGGGGCATAGGGTGAAAGAAACTCTGCCCATTGTTTCTCGCCGGCGCCTGGGATCGAACCCAGGACCACAGGATCACAAGTCCAGGGTGCTGTCCGCTCGGCCGACCGGCTCCCTGCATTATTATCCCACTATTTGCCTAGTTTATTAACTATAATTTAATTTTAATTGATTTTACAATTCTAATATTCAATTTACGATACAATTTACGATTCTACAATTCAATTTACGATACAATTTACGATTCTACAATTCAATTTCATTAACTACAGTTTCGGTTTGCCCGAAACGCTATGCGTACTGGTGGCTTTAGGTATTGTATGTACCACCTCTATCTGTAAATCCAACATTATGTTTGTAAATCAACTATGTATGTACTTTCCTGAATAAAATTTACTTTAAGTCGCCTATAATGGAACTGTCACACCTGGATGCTCTAGATATTTCTGCTTAGATATGGCTTCCACTGTCGGAGACAGGAAGCCTGGTAGGCTTATCTAGGTCGCCCGACGCCAAACACTGACCTTTTCCAGAGAGCGCAGGCCACAACTGCTGCTTAACTCCAGGTACCTATTGACTGCTTGGCGAACAGAGGCATTAGGTGAAAGGAGACGTGCTCTAAACCTTGTTGGCAGGCTAAACTTTCCGTCACCCGAGCCTAATCATTCCAGCCTCCCGTCACCCTAAGCTATACATCCCAGACTCAGCCTCGCATCACCTTAACCTGTACCTTGTGTGGTATAATGTGTGGTCATTCCAGGAGGCAACTTAACCTAACCCAGTGAGGATTTCCCGCGCTCCCGTCCGTCCGAAACTGTTGCCGCAGGTGCCTGGGCAGAGGGCATTGGGGTGGGGGGGGGGGGTTCTAATCTGGCAAAGGTGTGTCCGGTCTACCATAATAAGAACGCTTTAAGTGGAGTGTAGCGAAAGTGCGCCTGACGGTGGGCCGGGGAACGCCAGGCCTTGTGTAAAAGTGTTCATTAGCATGTTTGATTGCATCTATAATTCCCTAGCAGCATTGCGGTATCAATCAGCACCCACAATCTCCCTGCGCCGCGGATAAAATAATTCCCTGGTACACATCACGCTATGTAAACAATGAGAGCAGGAGACATTGACAAAGATTAAGCCAGCCAAGAGGTGGCGCGGGCATGAATAAGCCCGTAGAGCAGGAGACAACACGCCATGACGGTTTTATATAAACACACGAGTCGACGCTTCCAGGAAAATCCCCAGACGCAGGCGGAGGAGGACAAGTCCGACCCGAGTCACACTGGTATCTCGGTAACCCTATTGTGGAACACACTCAACCTGGAGCTTAATTTGCGCCGGCACGCTCACAATTACAGAACTGAATGGTTGTTATCTCGAACACGGAATAGTCACGCACATTGAAGGAATGAGGAAAAACGAGGCGAGTTTCAAAAGTAGGTGTGTAATTGTGGAACGAGAACAGGTGTAAATAGCTAGTATACAGGGGCACGGGTAATAGGAGGTACTATTAAACACAATGGGGAAGGGGGTCTTTTCAGTATTAGGAAATAGGGCCGTTCCTCGCCTTATACACATCACCCCTTCCCCAGGTGTAAATTACAAAATTCGGAGATTAGCATACACGCAATTCATAATTTATTTTCCCAGGATTCAGCGCATTTCACAACTTTTCAAAAAACTGCCAGAAAACAAGATACAGTGACACACATCTCTCCCATCTCTCTCTTACGAACACTTCCTTTCCCGTCTCTCTCTCTTACGAACACTTCCTGTCCCGTCTCTCTCTCTTACGAACACTTCCTGTCCCGTCTCTCTCTTACGAACACTTCCTGTCCCGTCTCTCTCTTACGAACACTTCCTGTCCCGTCTCTCTCTTACGAACACTTCCTGTCCCGTCTCTCTCTTACGAACACTTCCTGTCCCGTCTCTCTCTTACGAACACTTCCTGTCCCGTCTCTCTCTACGAACTTCCTCTCCCTCTCTCTCTCTCTCTTACGAACACTTCCTGTCCCGTCTCTCTCTTACAACACTTCCTGTCCCGTCTCTCTCTTACGAACACTTCCTCTCCCGTCTCTCTCTCTTACGAACACTTCCTCTCCCGTCTCTCTCTTACGAACACTTCCT
>WNGS01042125.1:8192-20921 GCA_020271785.1 Procambarus virginalis | reverse complement strand
TATATATATATATATATATATATATATATATATATTATATATATATATATCTATATATATAGATATATATATATAATATAAATATAATATAATATATAATATATATTATATGATATTAAAAGAAAATTCTCTGGCCCTATTCATTATATCATTCACACTTAGCAGCATCAGATTAAGAAGTTCTACCACACTCCAGCAGTCATCCACAGCTGCACCCACTACAAGTCACCACAGCTGCACCACCACACTCCAGCATCATCCACAGCTGCACCACCACACTCCAGCAGTCATCCACAAGCTGCAACCACCTCACAGTCATCCACAGCTGCACCACACTCCAGCAGTCATCCACAGCTGCACACCACACTCCAGCATCATCCACAGCTGCACCACCACACTCCAGCAGTCATCCACAGCTGCACCACACTCCAGCAGTCATCCACAGCTGCACCACATCGAGTCATCCACAGCTGCACCACACTCCAGCAGTCATCCACAGCGCACCACCACACTCCAGCAGTCATCCACAGCTGCACCACCACCTCCACGTCACCAAGCGCACACCGATCATCCACAGCTGCACCACACTCGCAGTCATCAAGCTCACACTCAACAATACCACCCAGCACACAACCGCATCTCCACAGCGCACCACACTCCAGCAGTCATCCACAGCATGCACCAACCACCTACAGCAGTCATCCACAGCTGCACCACACTCACAGCAGTCATCCACAGCTAGCACCACCACACTCCAGCAGTCATCCACAGCTGCACCACACTACAGCAGTCATCCACAGCTGCACCACAACTCCAGCAGTCATCCACAGCTGCACCACCACACGCCAGCAGTCATTCCACAGCTGCACCACACTACAGCAGTCAACCACAGCTGCACCACACTACAGCAGTCATCCACAGCTGCACCACACTCAGCAGTCATCCACAGCTGCACCACCACACTCCAGCAGTCATCCACAGCTGCACACCACACTCCAGCAGTCATCCACAGCTGCACCCCACATACAGCAGTCATCCACAGCTGCACCACACTACAGCAGTCATCCACAGCAGCACACCACACTCCAGCAGCAGTCCCAGCTGCACCACCACCACACAGCAGTCATCCACAGCTGCACCACCACACTCCAGCAGTCATCCACAGCAGCACCACCACACTCCAGCAGTCATCCACAGCTGCACCACACTCCAGCAGTCATCCACAGCTGCACCACACACTCCAGCAGTCATCCACAGCTGCACCACCACACTCCAGCAGTCATCCACAGCTGCACCACCACACTCCAGCAGTCATCCACAGCAGCACCCACCACACTCCAGCAGTCATCCACAGCAGCACCACCACACTCCAGCAGTCATCCACAGCTGCACCACCACACTCCAGCAGTCATCCACAAGCTGCACCACCACACTCCAGCAGTCATCCACAGCTGCACCACCAAACACCAGCAGTCATCCACAGCTGCACCACACTCCAGCAGTCTCCACAGCTGCACCACACACTCCAGCAGTCATCCACAGCTGCACTACCACACTCCAGCCAGTCATCCACAGCTGCACCACCACACTCCTGCAACAATCCACAGCCTGCACCAACACTACAGCAGTCATCCACAGCTGCACTACCACACTCCAGCAGTCATCCACAGCTGCACTACCACACGCCAGCAGTCATCCACAGCAGCAGCACCACCATACTCCAGCAGTCATCCACAACTGCACACCACACTCCAGCAGTCATCCACAGCTGCACCACACTACAGCAGTCATCCACAGCTGCACCACCACACTCCAGCAGTCATCCACAGCTGCACCACACTACAGCAGTCATCCACAGCTGCACCACCACACTCCAGCAGTCATCCACAGCTGCACCACCACACTCCAGCAGTCATCCAACAACTGCTATATATCCCGCTTATAGCGACGTTCCATTACTACGGAGAGAGAGATAAGTATCGGACCGACATTTTCTTCAGAGCAATATTAGTATGTGACAGCTGATATAATCATATATTGATGAACGAGAAATCATGCAAAAAACTGACTTCCGGTCAGGCACATGCAGCTTGAAAACTGCTTCCAGGTATACCATCAAAGAATATATGCAAATCACTATCAAAATACACAACAATGATTCCCGCACATAAAAATAAAAAAAACAGGGAAAATACACATACAACACACGTCGAAAACTAATTTCAGGTCCATTTTTTATCCTCTGGTCTTTTTGTAAGCCACAGACAATTGACTTGCATTCATATCCTCTTGTAGCCCTTGGCGGGATACCCCCTGATGATCCTCGGGCGTCATTGTTCCCTGGCCGGTGTAACACGACGGGTTACTCTTACCCCTCATGGTCCCTTCCGCCCCACAACGGCCCAAGTGCCCGCTTCTCCACAGGCACTAATGGAACATAGGGTAGGTGTTCATTTGTGTGTCCACGGAGGGCGCTCGGCGGGGTACACTTCCCCTACACTCCACAGATAACGAGTCCCCCGTGGTCCCTCCATATGGGCATCCGGGCTACCCACTACGTTATTAACACGATAACATACGAATGTGATGTAGCGTCTAGTCATGCTCCGTCCTCGACATGGCGTCCACGCAGGAGCGATGTCATGGGTTCTTATCAACCTTGCGGAACAGGAGCAGCAGCGAGCGGGAATATAAACCCTTGTGGCCTGAAAGAAACTGATGACAAATGATGGTAGCCCGTCACTCAACGTCCGTAACGCCAATTCAACCGGCTAATGAATTTTCAACCGGGTATTGTGGCCGCTGATCGAGCCTAGGGCGTCGTATACCTTAAGCACATGCTAAAGGCAGGCCTCTCTCAGCTAATTCGAAGCCGCAGCACTGGATAACTTTGTCAGCCAGGGCTATTGGTGAGTGAATATTGATGTTTGGTCATGTTTTCACCTGCTGACTTTCAGGTGAAAAATGGCAGGTGAATACGGGCACCTTTGATTGGCCTATATGCCAGTGGCCGCAATAACCAAGAGTAACGCCAAATTAATCCCATCAGCGCTGATTCAGCGTCGAACCCACGCACTACTGTGTACTGTGGAAGGGGAAGGGAATTATCAAGAGAAAGCGCCAAGTCATTACGACTATATAGCACTTGGAAGGGGTCAAGATAAGGATTTGGGATGGGACGGGGGAAGGAATATGCCCAACCACTTAGACGGTCGGGGATTGAACGCCGACCTGCATGAAGCTCTACCGTCGCTCTACGTCCAATCAAAGTGGTTGGGCTGTCCAGTGGGAAGAGGTTCCTTACTCACGGTGCTTTGTACCCAGTGGGTAGAGGTTGCTTTTACGTATGTAGGTTAGCTTAGTATTTTAAAAGCACCGAATCACTTTCTGTGTTAATTGTTCAATAAACCCTTGAAATATATGCTTAACACATCTCTAACCCTGTCCATGGAGGACAGAAGAAAATGTATATATGCAGGTTAGCATTGTAAATGTGTGGCCACGTCTGTGGTAGAAAAAAAAATGCTTTCTTAAGACATCCGAAGTCACTAAAACGCAAAATCGAATAAATTTACAGGATCTGTATAAATTATTCACCCCGTTACAAGGGCTAATAAATTCTTATTATGCTGGGATATCTTCAAACATTTTGCGTTAATAAATAACGCCACTGAATACATTAGTGTTTTAATTAACTAGCCCACTACGGTTTAGTCACTACGTCAGTACTACATAATAATGTATTTATTATATGATGAATAATTTGTGGACACCCCCTGAATGTATATCGTTGTATTATTACAAGACAGGAGGTAACGTTGATGAACAAGCCTAATAAATCTTAAGAGAAGGGGGAAAATGATAATAGGCTTCGTAAAATAAACAGCGTTGACGAATAAGGTAAATAAATCACCAGAGAAAGAGGGGAAAAAATCAGACTTTCAAATAGAGGGAAGGTAGAGAGGCAGCTCTGGAGGAGTGCAGTGTGGTCACCTCCACCATCCATCACTAGGCTAAACCACTCATTATATTCACCAGACTACAATGAACAATTCATCACATTTACAACTTCCTTACTGCAAACAAGTGGCAATTTATGGAGGATCTGTCGGGGTGAAGTGTAGTTACTGCAAGGAGTCCAACCTCGCCTCCCCAGGTGGCGGCGACCTGGAAGGAAATGGGATCTTCCAAGCTGCAGATAGATAGACATGATGTGAAGTGTCGTTACAGAGGAAGAGGTCCAGCATGGCCTCCCCAGGTGGCGGCCACCAGGAGGGAAGAGGAGGCTCCTTGCAGCCACAGATATGTGGCCATAACTGATACTGGAACACATTGATGGTGAGGGAATGGGCATTAGGGAAGAGGTGCTGAGCGTACAGTTGGCTGGTAGTGCCAAGACGCAACCCGTCCTCGCAAATTCGTATAGTCAATATTGACTTATTAAATACGTGCATAGGTGATATACTAAACATAATAGTTTACCTTGAAAAGCTTCATAGAAAACACCGACCTTACCTAACCTTGTTAGTATGCTAAGATAAGGCATCTTATTGCTTCGTAATTACAATTATTACTTAATCTATACTTATAATAGGTTAAGTAACAATTGTAATTACGAAGCTATAAGATGCTTATCTTAACATACTAACAATGTTAGGTAAGGTCGGTGTTTTCTAAGAAGCTTTTCAAGGTAAACTATTATGTTTAGTATGTCACCTATGCACGTATTTAATAAGTCAATATTGACTATACGAATTTGCGAGGACGGGTTGCAGGACGTGTGTGAAGCGACCAGAGAGTACGATAAACATTGGTTGACTATCACGAGGTTACTGAGACACTGACGAATGTTTGTCAGGTAGCTGATACCTGAGATTGATTGATTGACACATCGCGGGACCAGTCGACGTCCACACACACACACACACACACACACACACACACACACACACACACACACACCACACACACACACACACACACACACACACACACACACACACACACACACTGTGTGTATGCACTTAAGGAACAGCTTGTGTATGTGCACTTAAGGAACAGGACTCATTGCTGTAAACAACCGATGGCTAGAAAGGCGGGATCCAGGAGTCATTGCTCGATCCTTCAAGCACAAACAGGTGAGTCCACACACACACACACACACACACACACACACACACACACACACACACACACACACACACACACACACACACACACACACACACACACACACACACACATAAAACATGGTCGTTACCTTCACATACCTGGACAAGGAAACCTTCATTGGCTCTATACATAACCGCTTTGAAACCCTCACCTGAAAAAAAACAAGAACTAGAGAAGATCCAGAGTAGTGCAACAAAACTAGTTCCTGTAGTAAGGGTTTTGAACTACAAGGAAAGACTGACGATGATGGACCTCAAGACACTGAAAGAGAACACGACCAGAGAATATATTATAACATAGAATATTCTAAGGAGAATTTAGTACACAAAGCAACATTGTCCAAAGCGAGAAACAGCAGAACTAGGGGACATTAACAGCAGAACGAGGAGACATTAACAGCAGAACGAGGAGACATTAACAGCAGAACTAGGGACATTAACAGCAGAACTAGGTGATATAAACAGCGAGAACGAGGGGACATTTAACAGCAGAACGAGGGGACATAAACAGAATAGACATTCTAATTAATTCGAATATTACCTTTAATAGGAATGTAACAAGTGTGAACAGTTCAAGAGCAGATGAACAGAGGGAGAACAGCAGCAGAGAAGACTCACACAAATATTACAACCCCATTAGTGGGAGGGGGGACTTGATTTACAGTCGAGCATAGCCCTTCCTCGAGTGCTGAAAATGAAAATAATGCCTGAATTCTGTAAAACACTGGAAGGTGTAGAGGCTTGTGGTTCTCTCACCTCTACACCTCTACACTGTATCCAGCCTACACTCTGTGTTTCTGAGCGTTAGTAACCTTCCTTTCGCCATATGGAATACTGTAAAAAGGAAAATTATTATTCAATAAACAGCTACGTTTAGAATGTAAACTACAGATGGACGATGAGTCACAATAACGGGGCTGATGAGCAAACCACACACTAGAAGGTGAAGGGACGACGACGTTTCGGTCCGTCCTGGACTTAATAATGGTCCCGGACGGACCGAAACGTCGTCGTCTCTTCACTTTCTGGTGTGTGGTCTGGTCTTAAGATATATAGACATTTGCAGGTCGTCACGCCATGTGAGGCAGCGGCGAGGCAGGGGCGAGGCAGGACCGTCCCCAGGCAGGGGCGAGGCAGGACCTCCCCAGGCAGGGGCGAGGCAGGACCGTCCCCAGGCAGGGGCGAGGCAGGACCGTCCCCAGGCAGGGGCGAGGCAGGACCGTCCCCAGGCAGGGGCGAGGCAGGACCGTCCCCAGGCAGGGGCGAGGCAGGACCTCCCCAGGCAGGGCGAGGCAGGACCGTCGCCAGGCAGGGGCGAGGCAGGACCTCCCCAGGCAGGGGCGAGGCAGGACCTCCCAGGCAGGGACGAGGCAGGACCGTCCCCAGGCAGGGGCGAGGCAGGACCTCCCCAGGCAGGGGCGAGGCAGGACCGTCCCAGGCAGGGGCGAGGCAGGACCGTCCCCAGGCAGGGGCGAGGCAGGACCTCCCCAGGCAGGGGCGAGGCAGGACCGTCGCCAGGCAGGGGCGAGGCAGGACCTCCCCAGGCAGGGACGAGGCAGGACCTCCCCAGGCAGGGACGAGGCAGGACCGTCCCCAGGCAGGGGCGAGGCAGGACCTCCCAGGCAGGGGCGAGGCAGGACCGTCGCCAGGCAGGGGCGAGGCAGGACCTCCCCAGGCAGGGGCGAGGCAGGACCGTCCCCAGGCAGGGGCGAGGCAGGACCTCCCCAGGCAGGGCGAGGCAGGACCGTCGCCAGGCAGGGGCGAGGCAGGACCTCCCCAGGCAGGGGCGAGGCAGGACCTCCCCAGGCAGGGGCGAGGCAGGACCGTCCCCAGGCAGGGGCGAGGCAGGACCGTCCCCAGGCAGGGGCGAGGCAGGGGCGAGGCAGGGGCGAGGCAGGACCGTCCCCAGGCAGGGACGAGGCAGGACCGTCCCCAGGCAGGGACGAGGCAGGACCTCCCCAGGCAGGGGCGAGGCAGGACCGTCCCAGGCAGGGGCGAGGCAGGGGCGAGGCAGGACCGTCCCCAGGCAGGGACGAGGCAGGACCGTCCCCAGGCAGGGGCGAGGCAGGGGCGAGGCAGGACCGTCCCCAGGCAGGGACGAGGCAGGACCGTCCCCAGGCAGGGACGAGGCAGGACCGTCCCCAGGCAGGGACGAGGCAGGACCGTCCCCAGGCAGGGGCGAGGCAGGGGCGAGGCAGGACCGTCCCCAGGCAGGGGCGAGGCAGGACCGTCCCCAGGCAGGGACGAGGCAGGACCGTCCCCAGGCAGGGGCGAGGCAGGGGCGAGGCAGGACCGTCCCAGGCAGGGACGAGGCAGGACCGTCCCAGGCAGGGGCGAGGCAGGACCGTCCCCAGGCAGGGACGAGGCAGGACCGTCCCCAGGCAGGGGCGAGGCAGGGGCGAGGCAGGACCGTCCCCAGGCAGGGGCGAGGCAGGACCGTCCCCAGGCAGGGGCGAGGCAGGGGCGAGGCAGGACCGTCCCCAGGCAGGGGCGAGGCAGGACCGTCCCCAGGCAAGAACAGATCAAGTACCGGACGTTCAACTCTCTCCAGCAAATTACTCAATGACGGTGACAAATGAACAGTATATCCTCGTACCACTGTACCTGCGAGACAATATCACCGTAGCACTGTACCTGCGAGACAATATCACCGTAGCACTGTACCTGCGACACAATATCACCGTAGCACTGTACCTGCGACACAATATCACCGTAGCACTGTACCTGCAACACAATATCACCGTAGCACTGTACCTGCGACACAATATCACCGTAGCACTGTACCTGCAACACAATATCACCGTAGCACTGTACCTGCAACACAATATCACCGTAGCACTGTACCTGCAGTGTTCCACAATACATTATCGGAAGTGTTGTAAATCGAATTCATTTCCTTCGGATATCGTCCATATTGATATCTAAATTTACGACAAACCGACTATTTTCTCAACAAAATATCACGAGATTGGTGAGATAACCGCTGTAGCAACACGAAGCAAGAATATGCAACATGAAAATTGATTAAATTGCGTGTTGTTGTGTATTTAGTTGCTCAAGAAACTGGCTTTTATGTAAATGCGATGTGTACTTTCTGTTCTGGCTAGACCCTAGCCGGCTTGTTCTGTTACATCCGGTTACTAGTCTGCTGCCTCTAGCCGGCTTGTTCTGTTACATCCGGTTACTAGTCTGCTGCCTCTAGCCGGCTTGTTGTGTTACATCCGGTTACTAGTCTGCTGCCTCTAGCCGGCTTGTTCTGTTACATCCGGTTACTAGTCTGCTGCCCTTAGCTGGCTTGTTCTGTTACATCCGGTTACTAGTCTGCTGCCTCTAGCTGGCTTGTTCTGTTACATCCGGTTACTAGTCTGCTGCCCTTAGCTGGCTTGTTCTGTTACATCCGGTTACTAGTCTGCTGCCTCTAGCTGGCTTGTTCTGTTACATCCGGCTACTAGTCTGCTGCCCTAGCTGGCTTGTTCTGTGAGATCACAGGCAAAATAACCTTCCTTACCTTACCTTCCTGTAACCTTGTGATTACCTTAAGATAGTTCCAAGGATCAACGTTCCCGCGGCCCGGTCTCTGACCAGAGACTCACTTAAACTCACTTATACATATACATTAGACGGCGAACTAACAAAAGTGACAAAACACAAGATAATCATCCTTTTCTGCCTCTTCGTCTCCTGGTGACATCCTCGCCTCCAGAATATCATTGAACTGAAGATATTAAAATGTAGATTTTGTACTTACTGCTGTTCCTTTGGCGGCCAACCAGGAGGCCTGGTCGACGACCGGGCCGCGGGGACGCTAAGCCCCGGAAGCACCTCAAGGTAACCTCAAGGTAAGCCTCCAGCGCCTCCTGTAGGAGCCTCAGTAGTGTAGTAGTCTGTGGCGGGCGTTAATGAGCTTGTTCAGTTACTCTTGGTAGATTCGTGTTTGCTAGTCTGATCTCCACCATGTGATGTATATTAGGAAGTCTGATTTCCACCACGCGAGGCAGTAGCGCTTTCGACAATGACGGTGAATGAAACCAGGATGTCTGATAGTAATTGCGTCTACGATGATTGATTGCGTAAAGTGAGCGTTGATATGATGGTGAATGGGTATGGGGGGTGTAGGGGGGAGGGAGAGGGGGAGGGAAGATGGGACAGGAGATGGAGGGACGAGGGACGGGGGGGGGGGGTTTACCATACATCATAAGAAAAACGTGCTAAGATTCTCACGTCAGAAGGTCGTAAAGACGTCACCAGGTTAATTGGGTCCCCACGTGATGTGGGGAACTGATAGTTTGTGCATGTGTGTGTGTGTGTGTGTGTGTGTGTGTGTGTGGGTGTGTTGTGTGTGTACTCACCTATATGTACTCACCTATATGTGTCTGCAGGATCGAGCATTGACTCTTGGATCCCGCCTTTCGAGCATCAGTTGTTTACAGCAATGACTCCTGTCCCATTTCCTATCATACCTGGTTTTAAAATTATGAATAGTATTTGCTTCCACAACCTGTTCCTTGAGTGCATTCCATTTCTCCATTTCCCACTACTCTCACGCTAAAGAAAACTTCCTAACAGATCTGTGACTCATCTGAGTTTCACACTTCCATCCATGTCCCCTCGTTCTGTTTACTATTCCGTGTGAACATTCGCCTTGTCCACTCTGTCAATCCCTCTGAGTATTTATACGTTCCTATCATGTCCCCCTCTCTCCTCCTTCTTCTTCTAGTGTCGTAGGCACAGTTCCCTCAGCGCTCCTATACCCCATCCCTCGTAGCTCAGGGACGAGTCTCGTTGTAAACCTCTGAACCTTTCCAGTTCATTATATGCTTCTCAGATGGGGACTCCATGATGAATCGGCATACTCTAAGACTGGCCTCACGTAGGCAGTGTAAAGCGCCCTAAATGCCTCCTTGCTTAGGTTTCTGAATGATGTTCTAACTTTGCCAGTGTCGAGTACGCTGCTGTCGTTATCCTATTTATATGTGCCTCGTGAGATAGATGAGGTGTTACGTCCACACCCAGGTCTCTCTCGCGCGTCGCCACAGGTAGACGGTCCCCATTCATTGTGTACTGACCTTTGGTCTCCTATCTCCTAGTCCATTTCCATAACTTTACAATTTGCTTGTGTTGAATTCCAATAGCCATTTCTCTGACCATCTCTGCAACCTGTTCAGGGTCTCTTGGAGGATCCTGCAATCCTCATGCTGTCACAACTCTTCTATCAACTTTGCGTCATCCGCAAAAATCGACATGTAGGACTCTAACCCGTAAACATATCTTTAACATATACAAGAAATAGAATTGGTCCCAATACCGATCCTTGTGGTACTCCACTGTTTACTGTTCGCAGTCCGACTTCTCGCCCTTTACGTAACTCTTTGGCTCCTTCCTGTTAGGTAGTTCCTTATCCATGCTAGGACTTTCCCCCTACCCCCGCCTGCCTCTGGAGTTTGAATAGCAGTCTCATGGTCGGTACTGTATCAAAGGCTTTTTGGCAGTCCAGAAATATGCAGTCTGCCCACAATCTCTGTCTGTCTTATCCTCGTTATTTTATCATAGAATTCAGAAAGGTTTGTAGGCACGATTTCCTGTCCAGAACCAATGTTGATGTTTGTTCACAAACCTAACGTTCTCCAGGTGCGCAACCAGTCGTAGCCTAATTATTCTTTTCAGTATTTTACAGGGATGCTTGTCAGTGATACAGGTCTATGTTTAAGTGCCTCCTCCCTATCGGCTTTCTTGAAGATCGGCACGACATTTGCCTTCTTCCAGCAACTGGGCAATTCTCCAGACATAAGGGACTCATTAAAGATCATCGCCAGAGGCACGCTGAGGGCCTGCGCCGCTTCTTTTAGTATCCACGTGATACTTTGTCTGGTCTTACTGCTTTAGATGCATCTAGAGTTGTCAACTGTTTAATTACCCTTCTTTGCTGTCACCTCTATATCTGATAGTCTTTCATCTAGGGTAACCCCTCCAACAATGGGAGCTGCTGGGCTCGTAGGTAACACTCCATGGAAACTGGCATTCAGGCCTCAGATTTCCTTGTCATTTCAGTATATGCCCCTCTGCCTTCCTGAGCCTTGTCACTTGGTCGTTCACCGACATTTTCCTCCTTATATGACTTGTAGTAGCCTTAAGTTGTTTTTTTTGTTCTTGATTGCAATTCGGTTCTCATAGTCCCTTTTCCGATGTTTGGCTTATGTTAATGTAATCGTTCTAGCTCTGTTGCATCTGATCGTGTTTTCCTCTGTCCTTTGTCCTTTGTACTTCCTCCACTCCCGCCTGCTGGGCCTTTTTTGCTTCCTGACACTGTCTATTAAACAATGTGTTATTATATTCCCTCTTGCGTTTTTCCTTTACTGTTGGTATAAATCTCTCTTCGGCCTCTGGCATTTCTGTATGACTAGGTCCATCATATCTTGGACTGTTTTTCCTCTAAGATCTTCCTACCTCTGCACTTCTCCCAGATAGTCCTTATCCTCCTATAGTCCCTTTCCTGTAGTCACTCTCCTTTCCCAGAGCTCGTGTCCATCGTCATAAGTTTGAATTCCAGCATTTAGTCAAAGACTAGGACACAATGGTCACTGGCCCTAGAGGTATTTCATGCTCCAAATTCTCGAATCTTCTACGTCTGGGTGAAAATCAGGTCTAATAGGCTCGGTTCATCCCCTCTTCCTCTTGTGTCTTCCTTCACATGCTGTGTTAGGAAATTCCTGTCTATAACATCTACTAATTTTGCTCCCCACGTTCGTCCCCTCCATAGGGATTCCTTGATTACCAATTTATCTCTCAATGATTTAGGTCCCCCATGACAGCAGCTTCGCTCTCATTCTGGGGGCTAGTTGCTGCTGTCTGCAGTTCATCTATGCCTGCCTTGTTGTTGGCATCATACTCCTAGCCTGGGTCTTCAACTGATTGGTTGGGGGATTGTAGATTACTAGAACACAATCTTCCTCCCATCTACTGTTAGAGTTCCATGTATGAAGCTTGTGCTCTCATTGGGAACCTGATTTCCCAGGTCTTCAAACCTGCCATTTCCGCTTTTATGGAGTGCCCCATCTCCCCCTCCCTGCCTCTGTGTCCTCTCTTTTCTCATCACTTCACCTGGTACCCTTCAGGAACGATTGCATCTGAGATCATGTCATAAATTTTAGTTTCCACAATTGCAACTAAGTCAGGATCTGCCTCACTCACTTTCTTTTATCTGTTACCCTTCTTCTGCGTTATTAGATACCCCATCAGCATTGGTGTACCATACCCTGAGACTCTTCATGATAAACTCCTGTTCCAGGGTTCCCCCTGTTTCTTGGGGTCTGGGGGGATCTGGGGGGTGGTCTGGGGGGTGTACTCGGGGGCAGGGGGACCTGGGGATCTGGGGGGTGTCTGGGGATGACTGGGGGTGGGGAGGGTCCGGGGGGTGGTAAGGGGGGGTCCGGGGGTGTATGGGGGGTGAAAGAGATGTGCGGGAGGGTTGCTTGGGGGCAACTGGGGGGCTGGGCTTCTAGGGAGGCAGGTAGGAGGGTTTGGGGCAGGGCCTGGGTGGGTAGGTCTGGGGTAGGAAGGG
>WNGS01042123.1:0-11143 GCA_020271785.1 Procambarus virginalis | reverse complement strand
ACCCAGAGTTGAGTTACAGAAGCCTGAAAAAGGAAGGTAAGGTAAGGTAATTATCAAAAGAAGGCACCAAACCGGGAAGGCTATGTAGCACCATCAAAGTGCGAAATAATCAGAGGGCGCTAAATATTACTAAGAAAGCCAATACGAGAAAAAAACGCATAAGGCGAACGATATCAAAAGTATCCGATTCACCTAGAATTCTATCGAGGGACAAGTGACCGCGAGGGACGGTCGGAAAGCAAGACACACGCTCGTCCTGGAAGGCAGGACATTCAACAAGGATATGCATAACCGTAAGAGGGACAACGCAATTCGGACAACAAGGAGCAGGGCGGCGCTCCATTAAGTGACCGTGGGTAAGCGAGTATGGCCAACCCGCAGCCGTGCTAAAGCAGTTTCCCACCGCCGGTTACGGTGGTAGGAGGAAGGCCACGGGGACACACTACGTTTGAGAGTACGCAGTTTGTTACTAACCACAGAGGACCAACAACTCTGCCAACGGGCAAGGATAGAGGAATGAAAAGGATAAAAGTCAGAAGGAAGACCCTTACGGGAGATGGGACAAGAACGGATGGCTTCTTAGCGGCAGCATCCGCACGCTCATTCAAAGAAACACCAATATGGCTGGGAACCCAGCAAAACTCTACCGATTTAAACTTACTAGAAATAAGAAACAGCCATTGCTGAATCTCGATGACCACTGGGTGGACAGGATTAAAGGACCCAAGAGCCATTAGGGCACTACGAGAGTCAACGACAACCACAAAGGAGGAATGAGAATGAGAAAGCAAGAGACGGAGAGCATAGAGAATAGCATAAAGTTCCGCCGTAAAGACGCTAGCCTCCGAAGGGAGGCGACACATATAAGTACGGTCAGGAAAAACAACAGAGTAGCCCACACCGTCCGCAGACTTAGACCCATCGGTAAAGATGGAAATAGAGCGGGAGTGCGAAGAAAAGTGCTCAAGGAGAGGCTTTTCAGAACTGTAGGAGGGGTAAAGGCTTTAGTAATACAAGTCAAGGACGTACAAAACTTGGGAAGGGGGACTCACCAGGCAAGGAAGGAACAATACGAGGAGAAACATTAGAAAGACGAACAGAAAGAGAATCCTGCAAGCGAGATAACCGGACAGAAAGTGGGAGACAATGAAGAGGAACAGGAGCTACAGGAGGAGGAAAAGTCAAAGCACGACAGAGGCGAGAGGAAGGATGCTGTAAGGACCGCGCAAGATAGCGAAGACAGTAGCGGTCACGGCGGTCCTGGAGAGAGAGAAAGCCAGTGTCAACATACAAACTGAGGGCGGGAGTCGAACGAAAGGCACCAGAGCTGAGACGCAACCCAGTATGGTGCAAAGCATCAAGACGGCGAAGAGTAGAAGGAGAAGCAGAAGAGTAAGCAGGGCAACCATAATCGAGTTTAGACAGGACGAGAGAGGAGTGCAAATATAGGAGCGTGCGTCTATCCGCTCCCCAAGTATGGGACAAAACCTTAAGGAGGTTAAGGGCCTTAGAGCACTCAACTCGGAGGCAAGAGATATGGGCTGACCAAGACAAACGAGTGTCAAAGACTAACCCCAAGAGCTTTGCGGAATCCCTGTACACAATGGGATGACCATAAAGCGACAAAGAGGGACGAAGAACAACATGCTTCCGAGTAAAGGTCATAGCACAAGTCTTAGATGCAGAGAACTTGAAGCCATGATCGGTGGCCCACGACGACACGGCATCAATCGCAAGTTGAAGCCGCCGTTGAAGGAGAGGTGAATCATCACCCTGACAGCAAAGGGTAAGATCATCAACATACAGAGCAGAGAAGACACCAGAAGGAAGAGAAGAAAGAAGACCGTTGAGGGCAACTAGAAAAAGAGTAGTGCTCAGAACACTACCTGGGGTACACCCTCATACTGCCGAAAAGGGGCAGAGAGAGCAGTACCAAGCCGCACACGAAAGGAACGACGAGAGAGGAAGCTCTGGAGGAGAGAGGGAGGTTCCCACGAAGGCCAAAAGAATGAAGTTGAGACAGAATGTGATACCGCCAGGTAGTGTCGTAAGCCTTTTCTAGGTCAAAAAGGACGGCAACAACGGAAGTCTTCGCAGCAAAAGCAGTACGAATATAGACCTCCAAGTTTACCAGGACATCCGTTGTGCTGCGGCACTTGCGAAAACCAAATTGAGAAGGAGAGAGGTGGTTATAGTGTTCTAAGAACCACATCAAACGAACGTTAACATACGTTCAAAGAGCTTGCAGACACAACTCGTGAGGGCAATAGGGCGGAAGGGGGGATGACCCGAGAGACCCTGGTTTCCGAACAGGGAGGACAACAGCATCGAGCCAGTCTTCAGGGACTGACGACGACTCCCAGACCCGATTGTACAGACTCAGTAAATACTGAGACGTGCACGGAGGGAGATGGCGGAGCATTTCATAATGAATGCCATCAGAGCCCGCTGCCGTAGAACCACAAAGGGCTAGGGCAGATTGAAGTTCAGAGAGAGAGAAGGGATCATTATAGGGAAGGTGGAGAAAAGTACAGAAATTTAAAGGACGAGACTCAAGGAGAGGCTTACGAAGAAGGAAGGATTGGGGAGATGAGAACCAGAACTAACAGAGGAGAAATGGGAACCCAGTTCGGTCGCAACCTGCAACGGGTCCGCCACAAGAGCACCATGGAGGCGAAGGACGGTGAGACATCGGAATGAACTTGCCCGCAATCTTGCGGATACGCTTCCAGACCAGCGGAAGAGGAGTTTCGGAAGTAACGGTAGAGACATAAGTCGCCCAGCAAGCACGTTTAGCCGCACGGATGGTCCTACGGGCCACCGCACTCGCCTTCCGAAACAAAAGAAAAGACTCAACCGTCTGCCGGCGGCGATGTCTCTTCCAGGCTGCACGCTTACAGCGGACAGCCCGAGCACAGTCCAAATTCCACCAGGGAACGCACTTTCGCGTTCCCCGAGAGGAAGAGCGAGGAATAGAGTGCAGGGCAGCGTCAAAGATAGTGTCATGAAAAAGAAGGAGGGCGCGAGGGAGAGGTAAAACGGAGAGGTCGGAAATAGTAGCACGGAGAGTAAAAAGGCGCCAGTCAGCCTCGGCAAACCGCCACCGAGGGAAGGAGAGAGGAGGGCGAAAGGAGAAAAAAGTGACAAGGATAGGAAAATGGTCACTGCCATGGAGGTCATCAAGGACTCGCCACCCGAAATCTAAGGAAAGGGATGACGAGCACAGAGAAAGATCGAGACAAGAAAGGGAGCGAGTCCGAGAGTCCAAATGAGTGGGCTCACCAGAATTAAGAAGGGATAGGGAAGAAGAGAGGATGAAAGGTTCAAGGAGGCGACCCGGGTGTTTGTCAGCACATCACCCCAAAGGGCATGACGACAATTGAAATCACCCAGCAGGAGCACAGGCTCCGGCAAGGAGTCTAGGAGGTGTTTAAGATCGGGAAGAGAAAGTGGGACAGTGGGGGGAAGATAAATGGAACAAACCGTGTACCATCTACGCACAAAGACACGGGCGGCAGAACAGTGGAGAGGCGAGGAAAAAAGTAAGGGGACAAAGGGAACATCGGAGCGAATCAGAGAGCAGAAGAATTATGGACCCAGCGACAGCTGGGGGAGGGAGAGAAAAGAATAGCCACGGAAGCGACCAGAACGAGAACCAAGCATCGGCTGGAGACAGACACAAAGGGGCGAAAACTGTGAGATGAGAAGTTGAAGGTCAAGGAAATTGGCGTAAAATCCACGGATGTTCCACTGAAGAAAAGACATCACGAAAGAGAGAGAGGAGAGTAACAGAGAGCAAGAAACAAAGGTGAAGAAGGACACAGCACGCTAAAAAAGCACAGAGTCAGGATCAGGGTCAGCAAAGTCAGGATTAGGGGCATGGGTAAACTGAGTAAAGAAGGAGGGCAGAAGCGGAAGGACGGACCAAGGTGGACGAGCAGGGCTGGAGGAGAAGGAAGGGGAGGAGGGGGAGCAAGAGCGGGAAGTAGAGTAGAGGGAGGTGAGAGGATGAGAGGAAAATGGGAGGGGAGGGGAGCAGAAAGAGGGGAGGCACCTCAGCAAGGGCAGGAACCAAGATGGAACTGGGGGCTAAAGAAACCTCCACAGTAGGAACGGGGGCACACCACCGAAGCGGGAGGGGAAGGAACGATAGAAGCAGAGATAGGGGCGAAGAAGAAAGCGAAGCTTCTTACGACAGGGGAGGAGGAAGGAGAGGAGCCAGGTTTCGCTTCTGACTCAAAGAAACAGGCGTCCCGCAGCACGTACTGGGCAACAGACTCCAGAGTCTCGATAGGAGAAGAAGAGCGAGAGCGAACAACACAACATCAGGGAGCGATGGACGTCGGCCCGCACAGTCAGGCGGCGTGGAGAACCAAGAGACGGAGGAGAAGGACTAGTAGGAGAGAGAGGAAATAGAAGACACAGGATATTGACAGACTGGGTAGACTGAAGGGGAGCCTAGACAGAGAACCAGGAGGGGGACCCTTCGGGACAGAACGGAGGGAAACAGGGGAGGCGGTGGTGGGCGTGTTGGGTCTAAGGCCGGAAACGGTTGTGAGACTGAGGAAGGCGGGAAGGACGAGGAGAGGAAGAGCGCACCACTCAGCATAGGAGACACCAGCGAAAGAGGGGAGACGATGAACTTGGCGCCGAGCCTCAGGAAAAGACAAACGGTCCCGGTGCTTCAAGTTGAGGACAGCCGCCTCAAGTTTGTAACGAACACACGCACGGGAGAAGGTAGGGTGGGCCTCACCGCAATTGAGGCAGCGGGCCTGGGAGAAGTGCACTCAACTTAGAGTGACCCTCGCTTCCACACAGGGGACAGAGAGAGACAGGACTAGAGCACCTGAGGGTGCCATGCCCAAACTTCCAGCACTTACCGCAGAGCAGAGGAGATGGAATATACTCCTGAACGGAGCACTGGCACCAGCGAGAATAACAGAGGATGGAAGGGTCCTACCATCAAAGGTAACCTTCACAACCCGAAGAGGCAGACGGCGATGACCACGAGGGGGACGAGTAAATGTATCCACTTGGAGGACAGAATGACCTTGGGCCTCGAGGACATGTTTGATATCCTCGTGGCAGTCCCTAAGATCCCTAACACCGGTCGCAACATGGTGCGGGAGGAAACAGTGCCCACACTGGCATTCAACCGGGCGTTCTTCGAGACCCGAACAGGGGTTTCACCAAGGCAGGATAAGGCGGCCAAGCGAGTGGCCGCATCCTGAGAAGGAGCAGCAACGACACGGGTACCAAGACGAGTGGGGTTGAAGGTGACAGAGGCATCCACGGAATCGACAAGATGCCTATGAAGGGAAAATCGTCAGGAGGAGTTGAGTCCAAGGGTTGGAGGTCAAAATACTTAGTCCATGTAGCAGGACCAAACAAAGCATGGAACGAAGTAGGATGGGAAGGAAGCCTACGAGAGCGGCCGTGGCGGGGACGGCGATGAGAACCCGTAGAGAGAGACGGGTCGAAAGGCGCAGTAGTCGCAACAAGAGATGGAGCCGTGCAAGGGGACGAGACGGTCACCACAGCAGGCTTGGAGCTCGACCCAACCACAGAGGAGGGAGGGAGCAGGGAGGAAGAGTCCGGTCTGGGCCTAAACCGGGCTCTGTAGTGGAGGCTACAGATCCCGGTCTTCCAGGACGGTCCGACTCAGGGGCCTGGTCGCCCACCCCATGAGCCTGGTTAGAAGTAGTCAAGTCGTCATCCATATAGCAAACTAATAAAAGGGATGGGACCCGGAACCAAGGGATACCACCTACCAGGGCAGCCAGGGAGGCCGAGCGCGGGCCAGTGCAGGAAGGGTGTGTCGTCCTCAGCGGTGCTCCCCCTTTTCAACAGGGGAGTCCTACTACTTCGTGCATTCTCCCACACTGGTGCAAAGACCCCAGTCCCCCTATCGCCCTAGCCTGGACACCCAACCATCCACTCAGGGCGGCCTCTCACAGGCGACCCCTCCAGCGGGTGGTCCGATGGCTCACAAGGCCCCTACATGGTGCCCTTCAGCACGTACACCACCCAAAGAGGGGGCAGGAGAGGGGGCACAGGCAACCACACCGGTCCCAGGGAGGTGTACGTGAGCCCCTCACCACGGCAAGGAGGCACCACGGAGGGGTGCCTCCAGCAAAGCTGTGGCTTCTTTGTCTGCAATGGGGCTGTCCCAACTGAATTGTTTCTTGGCTTTTGGCATGGCTGGTCTGAGTGCTGGGTCTGCCATGGCACCCCATTTCGTGTCGCATTCCGTGTAGTGGGGGTCCTGTATCCCCGCTACATCACTGAGGGTGTCAGGTAGAATTTCCTTAACAAGGTCATCTGATGCTGAGGAGGAAGACAGGAAGGCTGGGACAGCAATTTGGGTGGCGGTGCGGACACCCAAGCCACCGAGCCTAACAGGAAGAGTGGCTTGTTTCCACTGGCACTCGTTGAGGGAGAGATTAACAACTTTTTCCAGCATGGTCTTCAGTAAGCGGTCATACTCTTCAAGCTTTCGGTTGTCGTAAGATGGGGCGCACCTCAGAAAGTAGGTTAGCCTCGGAAGGGATAGGCATTTGGTGAGGAGATAAAAAGCATCGTGGGCATCGATGTCACCTATTCTGTCTTCCATCCTCCTATATATATATATAATATATATATATATATATATATATATATATAATATATATATATATATATATATATATAAATATATATATATATATATATATATATATATATATATATATATATATATATATATATATATATATATATATATATATATATATATAGGAGGATGGAAGACAGAATAGGTGACATCTTATTAGGCAAATCGGGCATTGCATAGTAGGCTGAGAAGTGCGTTCTGGCTACTAGGTACGACATATATATATTATATATATATATATATATATATATATATATATATATATATATAATATAATATATATATATATATATATATATATATATATATATAGTATCTATACAGTATCTATATATATCTATGTAGACAGTATATATATATATATATATATATATATATATATATATATATATATATATATATAATATAAACTGAAAACTCACACCCCAGAAGTGACTCGAACCCATACTGCCAGGAGCAACGCAACTGGTATGTACAGGGACGCCTTAATCCGCTTGACCATCACGACCGGACATAAGGAAGTGATAGCCGAAGCTATTTGAACCACTTCCCCGCCGGCACTCGGATGGTAATCTTGGGCATAGCATTTTATCAAATCACCTCATTTTTTGGGGCAACACGTGAGGAACACAAATGCAAACAAGCTTGAATGGTCCCCAGGACTAGATACAACTGAAAACTCACACCCCAGAAGTGACTCGAACCCATACTGCCAGGAGCAACGCAACTGGTATGTACAGGGACGCCTTAATCCGCTTGACCATCACGACCGGACATAAGGAAGTGATAGCCGAAGCTATTTGAACCACTTCCCCGCCGGCACTCGGATGGTAATCTTGGGCATAGCATTTTATCAAATCACCTCATTTTTTGGGGCAACACGTGAGGAACACAAATGCAAACAAGCCTGAATGGTCCCCAGGACTAGATAAAACTGAAAACTCACACCCCAGAAGTGACTCGAACCCATACTGCCAGGAGCAACGCAACTGGTATGTACAGGGACGCCTTAATCCGCTTGACCATCACGACCGGACATAAGGAAGTGATAGCCGAAGCTATTTGAACCACTTCCCCGCCGGCACTCGGATGGTAATCTTGGGCATAGCATTTTATCAAATCACCTCATTTTTTGGGGCAACACGTGAGGAACACAAATGCAAACAAGCCTGAATGGTCCCCAGGACTAGATACAACTGAAAACTCACACCCCAGAAGTGACTCGAACCCATACTGCCAGGAGCAACGCAACTGGTATGTACAGGGACGCCTTAATCCGCTTGACCATCACGACCGGACATAAGGAAGTGATAGCCGAAGCTATTTGAACCACTTCCCCGCCGGCACTCGGATGGTAATCTTGGGCATAGCATTTTATCAAATCACCTCATTTTTTGGGGCAACACGTGAGGAACACAAATGCAAACAAGCCTGAATGGTCCCCAGGACTAGATACAACTGAAAACTCACACCCCAGAAGTGACTCGAACCCATACTGCCAGGAGCAACGCAACTGGTATGTACAGGGACGCCTTAATCCGCTTGACCATCACGACCGGACATAAGGAAGTGATAGCCGAAGCTATTTGAACCACTTCCCCGCCGGCACTCGGATGGTAATCTTGGGCATAGCATTTTATCAAATCACCTCATTTTTGGGGCAACACGTGAGGAACACAAATGCAAACAAGCCTGAATGGTCCCCAGGACTAGATACAACTGAAAACTCACACCCCAGAAGTGACTCGAACCCATACTGCCAGGAGCAACGCAACTGGTATGTACAGGGACGCCTTAATCCGCTTGACCATCACGACCGGACATAAGGAAGTGATAGCCGAAGCTATTTGAACCACTTCCCCGCCGGCACTCGGATGGTAATCTTGGGCATAGCATTTTATCAAATCACCTCATTTTTTGGGGCAACACGTGAGGAACACAAATGCAAACAAGCCTGAATGGTCCCCAGGACTAGATACAACTGAAAACTCACACCCCAGAAGTGACTCGAACCCATACTGCCAGGAGCAACGCAACTGGTATGTACAGGGACGCCTTAATCCGCTTGACCATCACGACCGGACATAAGGAAGTGATAGCCGAAGCTATTTGAACCACTTCCCCGCCGGCACTCGGATGGTAATCTTGGGCATAGCATTTTATCAAATCACCTCATTTTTGGGGCAACACGTGAGGAACACAAATGCAAACAAGCCTGAATGGTCCCCAGGACTAGATACAACTGAAAACTCACACCCCAGAAGTGACTCGAACCCATACTGCCAGGAGCAACGCAACTGGTATGTACAGGGACGCCTTAATACACTTGACCATCACGACCGGACATAAGGAAGTGATAGCCGAAGCTATTTGAACCACTTCCCCGCCGGCACTCGGATGGTAATCTTGGGCATAGCATTTTATCAAATCACCTCATTTTTTGGGGCAACACGTGAGGAACACAAATGCAAACAAGCCTGAATGGTCCCCAGGACTAGATACAACTGAAAACTCACACCCCAGAAGTGACTCGAACCCATACTGCCAGGAGCAACGCAACTGGTATGTACAGGGACGCCTTAATCCGCTTGACCATCACGACCGGACATAAGGAAGTGATAGCCGAAGCTATTTGAACCACTTCCCCGCCGGCACTCGGATGGTAATCTTGGGCATAGCATTTTATCAAATCACCTCATTTTTTGGGGCAACACGTGAGGAACACAAATGCAAACAAGCCTGAATGGTCCCCAGGACTAGATACAACTGAAAACTCACACCCCAGAAGTGACTCGAACCCATACTGCCAGGAGCAACGCAACTGGTATGTACAGGGACGCCTTAATCCGCTTGACCATCACGACCGGACATAAGGAAGTGATAGCCGAAGCTATTTGAACCACTTCCCCGCCGGCACTCGGATGGTAATCTTGGGCATAGCATTTTATCAAATCACCTCATTTTTGGGGCAACACGTGAGGAACACAAATGCAAACAAGCCTGAATGGTCCCCAGGACTATATACAACTGAAAACTCACACCCCAGAAGTGACTCGAACCCATACTGCCAGGAGCAACGCAACTGGTATGTACAGGGACGCCTTAATCCGCTTGACCATCACGACCGGACATAAGGAAGTGATAGCCGAAGCTATTTGAACCACTTCCCGCCGGCACTCGGATGGTAATCTTGGGCATAGCATTTTATCAAATCACCTCATTTTTGGGGCAACACGTGAGGAACACAAATGCAAACAAGCCTGAATGGTCCCCAGGACTATATACAACTGAAAACTCACACCCCAGAAGTGACTCGAACCCATACTGCCAGGAGCAACGCAACTGGTATGTACAGGGACGCCTTAATCCGCTTGACCATCACGACCGGACATAAGGAAGTGATAGCCGAAGCTATTTGAACCACTTCCCCGCCGGCACTCGGATGGTAATCTTGGGCATAGCATTTTATCAAATCACCTCATTTTTGGGGCAACACGTGAGGAACACAAATGCAAACAAGCCTGAATGGTCCCCAGGACTAGATACAACTGAAAACTCACACCCCAGAAGTGACTCGAACCCATACTGCCAGGAGCAACGCAACTGGTATGTACAGGGACGCCTTAATCCGCTTGACCATCACGACCGGACATAAGGAAGTGATAGCCGAAGCTATTTGAACCACTTCCCGCCGGCACTCGGATGGTAATCTTGGGCATAGCATTTTATCAAATCACCTCATTCTTTGGGGCAACACGTGAGGAACACAAATGCAAACAAGCCTGAATGGTCCCCAGGACTATATGCAACTGAAAACTCACACCCCAGAAGTGACTCGAACCCATACTGCCAGGAGCAACGCAACTGGTATGTACAGGGATGCCTTAATCCACTTGACATCACGGCCGGACATAAGGAAGTGATAGCCGAAGCTATTTGAACCACTTCCTTGCCGGCACTCGGATGGTATGTGAGTTTTCAGTTGCATATAGTCCTGGGGACCATTCAGGCTTGTTCGCATTTGTGTTCCTCACGTGTGCCCAAAGAATGAGGTGATTTGAAAAAATGCAATGCACAAGATTGCCATCCGAGTGCCGGTGGGGGAAGTGGTTCAAATAGCTTCGGCTATCACTTCCGTATGTCTGGTTGTGATGGTCAAGCAGATTAAGGCGTCCCTGTACATACCAGTTGCGTTGCTCCTGGCAGTATGGGTTCGAGTCACTCTGGGGTGTGAATTTTCAGTTATATATATATATATATATATTATATATTATATATATATTATAATTTATATATAACTGAAAATATAAATTATATCAATATAAATTGTGCATCTATATAATAAAAATGGAAATGCTATTGTTCAAAATTGCTAATCTCTGGAACTTCTTCACCGATTGCTTTGAAATTTCACAAAACGTTCCATTCGCATCCGAGCAGATTTTTATGTACATACTATATAGATTTCACGTCTCTAACAGGAAAAAAAAA
>WNGS01042118.1:0-19052 GCA_020271785.1 Procambarus virginalis | reverse complement strand
TTCCAGCGAGAAAGTGCGAGAATTTCAGGTGAACGAACCAAGGTGGAAAGAAAATATTGAACTTTAGAGGGAGGAAAATATCCTTCAAAGAAAAGTAATTTAGCAAATCATGATTTTGAAATGAAGGTGGGTCTTATTTATGTAAAGGGACAGAGGATCGTGCAGTTTTTCAGTTGGTTATCCCAGAGGTATTGAAGAAGTCGGCGTTGAAACTCGCGCATGCGTCTAAGATTGCATGTCATACGGGATTTTAAAAACTCACATGAAAGCTAAGTCACTCTTTTTCTTCCCGGTATGTTAACAGAGGTAATTAACTTCGTCAAGTCCTGTGGTCATTGTCAAGGAGGAAAGGTTACCCTTAAGGTACAAGCTCAATTGCAAGAATTCCCAGAAATCTTGGAACCTCTAGATCGGGTTGGGGCTGATCTGATTGATCTGCCTCACAGTCATTCCGGAAACGTTAAGTAGTAGTTTGGTAGACACCTGTCCAGGTACACCACACTGATTGCAATGCCTCAGAAGATTCATGAACTGTTGCAAAGGCGTTCTTTGATAGTTTGGTCAATGTATTTGGTCCCCCTAAAGTATTAGTTTTTGACCGAGGTCAGGAATTTAATGGAATATTTTGAGAGAAGTATGCCTAAAATTGTAGCAACCTACTTCAGCATTTACTACGGCTTATCACCCTCAGGGCTAACGGTATGACAACGACGAATAGATTCAGTTAAAGATATGTTTGCAATTCTTGCAGAGCATGATGCCAATTTGTGGGACGAACAACTCCCTTATGTCCAGTTGGCTCTGAACACTGTCACCCATCAGTCCATTAACACCCAACCCCTTTTGCTGTTCACAGGTCATCTGTTAATTTCCCATGCAAGTTTTGTGTGGCTTAACAGACATACTATTGCATATGGGGAAGACTATCCATCAGAAGTTTTAAATAAGATGAAAATTGCATGGAGAATTGCAGCTAGTGCTTCCAAGACAGCACGAGATCGATATGCCTCAGCATTATGACAAAAAAGGTACGACCTCTTGAGTTGAAAGTCAGGAGTCTTGTATTGAGAGTTAATGAAGCGGCTCCCGCCAATCAGAGTAGGAAAATTGCACCTAGATGGCGGGGCCATTACCGAGTAATTGAAAGAAAAGGTACGGTTAATTTTGTTATTAAAGGTATTTTTGAAGACAAGTGGAGGAACGATCAATTAATAAATTAAACATTATCACGCGAGGGAGGAACTAGCACTGCCTTCAGCAGTCTAATTCCTGACCTGTCTAATGATCCAAGTGCTAGTCAGATGATGAGGATGACCTCCTGTCAAATCTCATCAGTAGTCAAGTTCAATCTTGTCACCCTATGGTAACAAGGTCGCGAGCTGTACAGTAAGTGTTAATGATCTTCCCTAGTCAGGTTAAGTAAAAGTCATAATAATTATCCTGTAGAGGCAATGGTGTGTATTTACTGATGTGCATGACTCAGGTAGCATACTTGCCTTGCTCTGGGGTTTTCCAACTTCTTACAACCCAGAGTAATATCCATGCTTCTGCCATTTGTTGTTGACTGTCTTTCTCAGGTCTGATGGTACACCAGTTCCAGCCTCCCAGGCACACTTGAACCAAGGATCGAGATCAGCAGGTCTGGGGATGACCCACCTGGCTGATAAGATCGGGGTCTGAGGCACGTTACATAAAGTCCTCCCCCTTTGTGCCCGGTAACTCGTCAATTGGTTATCCGGAAGGGGTGACTGGCGTACAGTCACCCGGCCGACACCTCACGTCACTAACGAGGTTGCCCCAGTCCAGCCATGCTGTCTTCACGGAGCAGAGTCAGTCGTCATCATAGCCGGGGACTAGCTGTCTCAAGGTCACCAACCAAGCCCACCAGCCGCGTAGTCAAGACTGCGAGGAACACCGGAAGTGGAAGACGAGTGGTCTACGAAGAAGAACGCTAATTGCAACGACTTGTCAGCTCTCTCAAAACCTGTGGTTGCGTCGTCTGTGGTAACGAAGAGGCAACAAGGCGGTCTCGGGTACGAACAGCACTACGCCTACAGAGTGCTGCTGAATCGCCAGAGGAGGTACAACCCTGTACCTCGGCCCAAGCTCAGCTGCACGAGGGGTTGCATGGAAAGGTGTACCGGCCCAGTAGTACCGGGATAACAAGTAAACGCCGGTAGATGACGTCGCCCAGGAGCTGAGGCAGGGCCCACCTGTCCCGTCACCATGCCATCCTCTTCAACGCCACTCGAACCTCACTACCAACACGAGACATCGTGACACGTCGAAGCTGTGCTCTACTGTGGCAGCCATGGTTAACAACAATCCATCATGACTGTTTGGGAGCGATAAGAAGAGGTGAACCCGGGTTCCTGTTAGCGGGGTCCACCTGAGCTGACAGCCGCCAGCTGTCAGCTGTCACTCAAGTCAGGTGCGGGTAGTAGGAGACCCCCTGTACTGTCCGTAGTTGGCCGAGGCCGGAAATGGAACTTCCAGATGACCAGGATCTTCAAGCAACATGAGGTAGTCGCCGGAATCTACAGCAACGAGATGTCACCAGGACCGAACGATAGAACTTCTGTATAGAAAAGTTTAATATAAAATGAATTATAAGTAATACAGTAAACTGTGTTAACTCGGAACAGTTAGTTCAACTTTTAATTTTCCATCTGATAGTAACACCTCTGTACACCTTCGGAAGCTCTCTGGAACAGTATTAAATGTTGAAAACTAGAACTAGTGAAATAGAGAAATAAAACTAGAAAGTGAACATCTAGAAAATTGTTACTAGAAAATTACCTTGTCTCTAGAAAAGTTGTATGAGTGAACTGGTGTGAGAACCATCTAGTAGGATCTCTAGAAACGTTGATCAGTGGGGAACTTTATCTAGTTTTTTCTTGATCCTAGACACTGATATTTATATATTTTTTTTAATTTTTTTTGTGGATTACTGAACAATAAGGTGTGGTACACAGTCTGAAAAATGTGTTCACCCGCTGTTGTTGTGGACTTGAGCATGAGCTCTGGGATATTAAGAGTTGAGGAACTCATATCCAGTGTGTTGCTGTTGGTTAAGAGACATGTCTGTGGACATTGAATTTTTTTTTAATAAAAACATTTTTGTGTATTTTCTTTAGGTTTAAGGATCTGGACACGCTGTGATAGGCAGTTGCCACAGGAGTGGAACACTAGGTTCCTGAGAGGTAGTATTCCTCTATTTTGATAGAATTTCTTATTTTTTATGACATTGATTTTTTTTAATATTTTCTATGTGATGTGATGTGTTTGATTTTTGTTCCAGGTGGAATGCTGGGATAGCTGTAGGCTATCGGCTGATTTTAGCTAGTTGATTGTTGTTAGGTTTGGATTTTTACAGTTATTTGTTACTATATCAAGACAGGTATAGGATGTTTTGTCTTCCAGGTAGTTGGAAGGGTACAGGGCTGCATCCAAGTGGACAGCCAGGATTAGAGACAGTCTCTGTCCTTATGTTTTATGTATTATTGCTGTGTTTGTTATGTATGTATACATGCTGGGCCACACTTTTTGGTGGTGCCATTATTTGTTTTGGAGGAAAACATTATTTGTTTTTTTTATTTGTTTTGCCATTATTAGTTAGGATTAGATAATTATTTCTGTTGTTTTGAGGCATTGGGTCATTTATTGTTGAGTTAAATGTTGTTTTTGGAGATAATGATTATGATAGATCAGGGTTCTGGATAAGAATTTTGTGCCTTAAACTTCTTTACACACAAATTTCTTAATTTCCGAAGAGGGGGAGTTGTAATGGTGTATGCACACCATAGCCTTTTCCCCTTCCCCCTTTCCCCTTCCCCCTTCCCCCTTCCCCCTTCCCTCCTTTCCCCTTCCCCTTCCCTTCCCTCCCTTGGACCATCCCTGTCTTTCGTCACGGGTCTAACCCTCAGGGTCATAAACAGCTGGAAGCCACTTGCTCCCCTCGCCCTCCTGTCCTCCGGTCAGTGACGAATTGAGAACAGTACCCCAAGGCCAATAAACTTGTGATCTCAAGTTACACGTGGGTGCCCAGCCAGCAGTCCCTCAGGAAAGTCGTTGGTGTCTTCCCAGTTTTGGAGTTCTGTCAAGAGGAATTGACCCTTATGGTCAAGCATGCTCCGGATTGGTTAAAGACATGTAGACCTGTGAAGGCGGGGCCCTCTCAGGGTAGTGCCTGCCATGCCATTGGCCCGGTTTCTAGATCACCTAGTTATGTTTAAATCCATTGGCCATAGGCTTGGGATAGGCGGAGTTAATTTGGGGCCTAGGAACTTGGGGGTGGAGCCTGTTCCACTGGTAAGCGTTTTTAAGACAGAAGAGTTAGTGTG
Organism: Procambarus virginalis; assembly: GCA_020271785.1. Lineage (NCBI taxonomy): Eukaryota > Metazoa > Arthropoda > Malacostraca > Decapoda > Cambaridae > Procambarus > Procambarus virginalis. Next base: position 14,709 of record WNGS01042118.1, on the reverse strand, counting down.
TCTGGGGACTCCAATTGGGGTGCAGGTCAATTGACCTGCGGGCAGCAAATCAACATCATTTGGCAAGCTGCAGTATTGAAGGTAATTGTGCTACCAATGTTCTTGTATATTAGTATTACTATCCATTGCCTCGTAGGTGTTATTCAGAGTAGGCTATATTTCAATTGTGATTTAAATATACAGTTCCAATAATAAAATAATGTTAATGTCATTTTGGTGAGTTATCTGTCTCCTTTGATTATTGACTGTGTTATTCATTCTTGTGATCTTCAGTTGATGTACTGGAAATTCACCCGTGTTCTCCATCTTATGAATATAAAGTCGCTCTAGAATCTCCCGTTCAGTTCAGTAAGACTACAGTATTAATCCATTCAGATTCAATTACTTGTCCGTTGAGTTCCCTGATTATTGAGTCCCTTCCTTCCTGGGGACCAATAATTATAGACACATTCATTTATGTATGGAAGGTGGTGGCAGTGTTTTAATGTAAGAAAATTAATAACCCCTATCCTTGTTATGTCCTCATTTAATATTCAGTTTATATTCGTGGCAGTCCAGTGAGGGGTCATACTGGTCTGTAACAGTGTTAAGCTGGGGTATTGAGTGAAGAGAGTAAGAGAATTATACAGTGGTCAGAGAGACGATCACAGAGTACAGTGAATGATTACAATATTATGGTTAAGGGTAGTCAGGGTTATAGCAATGGTACATGGCAGTCAGCAGGAGATGTTTTAGTAGTCATTACAACCACATTTAAGATTCTGAAGGGAATTGATAGGGTAGATAAAGACAGGCTATTTAACACAAGGGGCACACGCACAAGGGGACACAGGTGGAAACTGAGTGCCCAAATGAGCCACAGAGATATTAGAAAGAACTTTTTTAGTGTCAGAGTGGTTGACAATGGAATGCATTAGGAAGCGATGTGGTGGAGGCTGACTCCATACACAGCTTCAAGTGTAGATATGATAGAGCCCAATAGGCTCAGGAATCTGTACACCAGTTGATTGACAGTTGAGAGGCGGGACCAAAGAGCCAAAGCTCAACCCCCGCAAGCACAATTAGGTGAGTACAATTACGTGAATACACACACACACACACACACACACACACACACACACACACACACACACACACACACACACACACACACACACACACACACACACACACACACACACAAGGTATGCTAGGCTTAGTACATACAGACAAGGTATACTAGGTGATTACTAAATGACAACACACACACACACACACAAGGTATTCTAGTTGAGTACACTCACACAAGTAATACTAGGTGAGCACACACACACATAAGGTATATTAGGTGAGTACACACACATTCAAGATATAATAGGTGAGTGCACTCACACAAGGTATACTAGGTGAGTACGTACACACACAAGGTATACTAGGTGAGTATGTACACACACAAGGTATATTAGGTGAGTACACACACACACACACAAGGTATACTAGGTGAGTACACACACATACAAGATACACTAGGTGAGTACACACACAAAGGTATACTAGGTGAGTACACACACACAAAGGTATACTAGGTGAGTACACACACACACAAATCAAATAAAATCAAACGTTTATTCAGGTAAAAGTACATACATAGAAGATTAGTTACAAACATAATGTTGTATTAATAGATAGAGCTAGTACATACAATACCTAAAGTCACTAGTACGCATAGCATTTCGGGCAAGGTGAGGTGGGGAAAAAACACTTAGACTAAAACTTAATAGTAATCGAGCTTAAAGTATAAATTGCGTTGAAAGAAAAAATAAAAGATAAAAAAGTGGGGAACATGGTAGAAAATAGCCAATATACAAGTTGGTCAACATACAGCATTGTTTAAACATAGTAAGACATGGGTTGACATTTAGGGGTATAGTGGGCCAGCCAGAGGCTTAAGGCTAGCTCAGGAATATCCATGAAAAAAAATTAGGGGTTAGGTAGGTTACATGGAGTACTTAGTTAGGTAGTACTTAGTTTTCATCTTAAACTGGTTGAGAGAGGTACAGCCTTTGACATGATTGGGAAGGTCATTCCTCATTCTGGGTACCTTGATTTGTAGAGCATTTCTAGTTTGATTAAGTCGTTTTCCTGGAATATCAAATAGGTATTTGTTTCTGGTGTGGTGCCCATGGGTTCTGTTACAACCTTCTAAGAAGCTCTTAAAGTCAGGATTGACATTACAATTCAGAGTTTTAAATATATATTAACTAGGTGAGTACACACACCTAGTCACTGAACATCCACATGAAAGGATGTGCAGTGACTTAATATCTAACATATTCAGAGATTTGAGTAAGGGTACCAAGTGCTGTCTGGGGCCAGAGTTAGATATTGTTGTAATAGCAGTTTTGGGTTGGGTAACTAGAGGACGTAAATGATTTTGGGTAGTAGAAACCCAAGCACAAATACCATAGTTTAGATAAGGATAGATGAGAGAGTAGTAGAGCGTCACCAGGGCAGGGCGAGGTATATAATATCTTATCTTAGAAAGAATGCCAACAGTTTTAGAAACTTTTTTTGCTATATTTAGAATGTGTCCCTGGAAATTCAGCTTGTTTTCGATGGGGACACCAAGGAATTTACGATCAACTTTACTACTGATTTGTATATTGTTTATTCTTAGATTAATTTGATTTAAGGATTTATTCCCAAACAAAATATAGAACGTTTGTCAATGTTAAGGGTGAGTTTGTTAGCAGTTAGCCAAAGATGGGCACTATTTAGTTCGATATTCACAGTGTCATTTAGAGCAAGAGGGTCAGGACTGGAGAAAATGAAAGTTATTCTTTATGCTCAATTAGTATTAAGTTCTAGATATTAATGTTCTTCCTGCCCGAAACGCATTGCGTAATAGTGGCTTTAGGCATTGTATGTACTAGCTTTATCTATAATTCGATCCATTAATGTAACCTCACTTGTATGTATATACCTTACCTGAATAAACATATTTATATATTTATTTATTTATTTGTGTCATCAACAAATAAGATTGGTTTGAGGTGTTGAGAGGCATTTGGAAGATCATTAATGTAGATGAGAAAGAGGAGAGGGCCAAGTATGCTGCCTTGTGGAACACCAATGTTTATGGATAGTGTAGGAGAAACGAAATTATTCACAGAAACATACAGGAGCCCCTGTCAGTAAGGTAAGACTGAAGGTATTGCAGGAAGTGACCTCTGACTCCATAATGATGTAATTTAAGAAGAAGGTTTCGGTGGTTGACAGTGCCAAAAGCCTTACGTAGGTCCACAGATAACCCAAGAGGGAACTCATTTTTATCAAGAGCTGCAAGTATCAAGTTAATCATACTAATAAGTGCATCGTTAGTGCTTTTTTGGGTCTGAATCCATATTGACAAGAGCTTAGTATATTGTGTTTGGCTAGATAAGAAGTGCTTTTTTGGGTCTGAAGCTATATTGGCAGGTGCTTAGTATATTGCGTTTGGCTAGATAAGAGTAAAGCTGCTTGTAGATTAGTTTTCAAATGTTTTTGACAAGTTTGGCAGAATTGATATAGGTCTGTAATTGTTGACATCAGTGAGATCACCACATTTATGGACTGGGGTTATTCTCGCTTTTTTAGAATATCTGGAAAAGTTTTGAGTTCAAGTGACTTGTTATCACTTGAACTATTATTTTCGTTATTGTCACTTGAACTATTATATTATTTCGTTATTATTTTCTTTCTCCTTTCACTGATGTAGAGTGGCCACTTCCTGGTTCTGGGATAATGTCACTTACTGTGAGGGGACCACCCACAGCTGGACACCACAGTTTACTGGAAGTGGGGGATAAGGAAGTGGATCAAAATGAGACAGATCACAACGTCAGTCTCCCTATCACCTCGCCCTTGGGTTGCTCCACTGTTCAAGCAGTGGTTGCCCTTCGTGATCGGTTGCAGGAACACCAGCAGCAGTCACAGCAGGAGACGGAGCGGCTGCAAGAGCAACTCCAACATGAGAAAAAATCCACCAGCGATATTGCGATGATGCTCACGTGTATAAGGGGACTTTTAAGCAATGACTGCCAAACTCCCCCTTCCACCCCTTAACCCTCTAAACATGTGTTCGCTTGCCCATCAGGGAAAACTTCTAGTGATCTTGAAACCTTGTGTAGTGGAGCCCTTCCATGCAGGTTAAATGCCAACGCTGTGTTAAGGTATGTTCAAAACGACTCTATAGATGAAAATGACAGACAAATTGTATTAGACAATTGGAGACAAATGTGTGACATTGGTAATAAACTAAGAAATGTTCCTGGACTTATATTGTATTGAAATAGATAATATATATTAAGTGGACTAATATTATCAATATATAATGCTGACTTTAAATGCACAAATAACTAAGTTATCCATCCTTAGCTGGAACATTTCATCCCTCAAAAAAAGGTTCTCAGATTTACATCACAAAGTAACAACTGAACACATCGATATTGTATGTCTCCAGGAGTGCAGAGTTCCCGCAAGATCCTCTCCCCGAAATTGCCCTCATTTGTTTCTTACAGCTTCAGATCCAGTAACTCTTGCATTCTATCCATCAAACAATCCCTACCCCACCAACTTCTGCCAGAAAAACAAACTGCCGGTCAACAATATCATGGAGTGAGGATCTATGTGGGCAATTCTGTCCTCAATGTATTTAATCTATATGCTCCAGCAGGAAAGTAAAATTATATTGATCTTCCGGCCTGCGCTCAAGCAGAGCCAACCATCATTCTTGGTGACTACAATGTTAGACACAAGGACATTGGTGACTCTCGCTTCAGTAACGGGAATGGGAATCAACTGCTGTCGCTAGTAAATAGTCACCAAGATGTGCAGATTGTGGGTGACCTTGAACCCACGCATATTTGTGGAAGCATTCTAGACCTCTGTGTTGGTTTCAACGTCTCTCACGTCTGGTGCACATCATCTATTGTAACAGATTTGTTGTCAGATCAACACCCTAGATTGACTACTCTATGTATAGGAAATACAATCCTGCCCGGTGGGACTTTTGAACGCAAACGGCTCAGTGTTCCTCCTGCCCGACATGAAGACTTTGTTGCTCATGTGTCAGAGTGGTACAGCACTTATGATCCCTTCACAGTCCAGACATTTAACGACGGTGTAGTACAGAGCATTCAGATGTTCACCGACCCTTTAGGTCGGACCCCCCTGCACCATCCAATAGCCGGAACGATATGAAAGGTAATAAAAACCATGCCTATTACAATGACCCCAAACTGCGTACTTTGAAACGCACTGCCAGACGAGTTGGACTTGCATATAGGGAAACACGTACGCCAGCAATGCTCAAGCTCTTTCAGAAAGCCCTAGTCAAGGCGAGGGAGCGCATTACAGAGCTCAGGCAAGATAACTGGGAAACTTTTGTTAACAGTCTCAACTCCCCCCCCCCCCCCGCCCCTCAGTCTGGCATGGAAGGATATTAAATGAATTAAAGGAGATAAGATCGGCCAAGTAGCACACCCTCATCCTCTACACAGAGCAAACGAGTTAGACGATGCTTGGGCAACCACCTCTAGCTTCAATAATCTTCCTCCAGACACACAGTTCAGATTAAATGCTGGTTACGGGGATCGAGAAAGGCTCGTTGACTTCATGCTCCACAAGGAAGATGAATGCAACGTGCCATTTATTGAGTTTGAATTACTCGCGACCCTAAAGAAAGGTAAAGTCACATCCGCCGATGAAGATGGTATCACTTATGACATATTGTGTCTACTTCCTTTAGTACCAGGGAATCCCCTGCTTGAGCTGTATAATATGAGCTATGTTACTGGGGAACTTCCTATCTCTTGGACCAACAGTATAATCATTCCAATTCCCAAGCCAAATCAAGAGAATGCTTTCCGCCCAATTTCCCTTACTAGCTGCATTTGCAAAACATTCGAGAGAATGGTCCTAAACCGTCTCCTCCATAGAATAAGAACCATGCTATCCCCCCAGATATATGGCTTCATGCATCGAAGGAGTGTGCATCATTGCATCACCACCTTTCTAACCCTGAACACTGAAAAGTCATATACCACCTTCCTAGATCTCAAGTCTGCCTTTGATGTTGCAAATAGACATGTTATCTTGAGTGAGCTTGCAAGAATGAATATTGGTGGTCGGCTTCTTTGTTGGATCAGGGAGTTACTTATCCAACAGGAAGTCATCTGTATTTTTCCTGGGGCATAGGAGTGTAACAAGAGACTTTGAACTAGGTACCCCGTAGGGAGGTGTCCAAAGTCCTACCTTATTTATTATCCACCAACACGCTGTTAAACTCTGTACTGAGCAAACCCAACGTCCACATCATTAGCTATGCTGATGATATAATGATACACACCACTAGGTATATTAACACGCAGAACACTCTTAACTCTGTATTAGACTCATGTCAGGACCTAGGCTTAATTATCTCAGCAGAGAAAACAAGGATACTAAATCGGCGCCCACTCAGGCAGGGAGTAGCTGTTCGCAAGATGCAACTGTCTGATGGCTCCCAGCTTGACTATGTAAACAGATTCAAATACCTTGGCCTTGAGGTGCCACTATATGGTTTTGTTGTATTCAGACTCTGTCGTCAGTATAAAGAGAGGCTACGAGCTGTCAAGGCTGTTGCAGGTTATCACTCAGGCTATGGTGCCAATGTCAGAATTGTCAAAATGATGTACCTTGCATACATCAGATCTTTAGTGGATTATGCTGCACCTCTGCTTGTTTTGATGCCTGAAAGAAAGCTTGGAGGGCTTGAAAAATTGCAGAACGAAGCCTTGAGGATAATCCTTGGGTGCCCTCGTACCACAAAGATACTTAATATGAGAAAGGAACATAATATTCCGAGCGTTGTTGATCGTGTTACTGGAATTAACTATCAAATTGGTATAAAAATACTTAGACTAACTCATCCTAACCCTTGCACAGAAGCCCTCCAGAATTTCTTTATTGAAGATCAGCATTGTTCCAAATGGATAACTAAAACTGGAACTCAACTCAGAATGTATCAGGTTCATAATTTGTACCAAGAGAAACAACAACGGCACTTTCCTGCACCGTGGGAGATTACACCCTTTCCAGTTTTAATCCTCCCCTTTCCATCTAAGAAGCAAATTAGAGATCAGCCCAAGCTTTGTCTTGAAGCAAAGCTCAATGCCTTAAGCCATATTGATGCTCTGTCCACAGAGTACTCTCTCTCTCAAATCATATACACTGATGGTTCCCTACACCGCCCCACGGGTGCAGATGGAAGTGCAGTTATCCTGACAATGGGCGATGGCATATACTTTGAGTGGGGAGTATGTATAAACAACTGGGCCTCTACCCTTCAGACCGAACTATTTGCTTTGCTCCTTGCACTGAAATGTGTACAAGTCTTGTTGGGGTGTCTCTCGCCGTCTCTAGCCAGTCACCACCAAGTATTAGTAGTCATAAACGTTACTTACTGTAGCCCCCACGGGTCTGCACTCGATCCTCACAGTGCCACTGTTCACCAGGAGAGTCTCTCAGTCTATCTCCGGCTGGCCTCGTAGCGTAAATGCGAGTGAGAACACGATCACTTCACTTGATCATGTGCCCGCCCCGACAGAGGGCTCTACCGCTCACTATAGGCCGCCAACTGGTGTTTACCGTGTCCAGTAACACCTCAGTGGAATAGTAGTAATATAGTAGTGGCCCCAGGGAATACTAATCAATTTGGTAACAGGTAAGTATATGTTTAAATCACTCACTCTTAGATAGTCTCAATAGCAACAAGGTAATGGAGGGTTGACACGAACACAGCGGTGGTTTTGTAGTTTACTTAAAAGATCAAAGAATCATAACTCTGTATCAACAACATGGCAAAGGAATAAATGAGCAGCCTTCTCTCCACCTCTTCACAATTCTGGAACACTCCGGGAATGGCAACACTCCCAGTTAACGTGCGTTCCCACGCTCCACATACGGTGTTATCGAACATTTGGCAACTCGCAAGATGCCACGCCCACTCACACTCCTCACTGTTCCTCACACAGCTCACTTCCTCACTATACTCACACTATTGGCATGAGGTGCCTATTATTCCCTCGTATTCACAGTATTTCACAACACTGGCATAATCACAGTTAACCACTAGACATATGAACATATTATTTAATAATTCCAGTATATATAGTTCACTTTATCAATATTTATAATAACGAGGTAACTCTAGGCACACAGCCTTACACTATTAAATTATATATTTATATATATAACCTCTGGCACGAACTTATAATATAAATGACATGTAAATATAGATGTCCTCGTCACAGTAATCTCTTCATCAAACCACAGGTGCAGTCACGCACCATATATATATCTCGTGAGAGCTCTATAGCATCTCCCTTCACAACTGTGTCTTACTAGAAACATAGACATTGCTGAGCCCTGCTCACGACCTAGAAGATACTTTGGCTAATCACTAACTAAAGGAAAATGGGAGGGAAAACTGAATTACCTACTTCCACCATAAATGATGTGGACTCGTCCTCTGTTGAGGGTTGAATTGAAGCTCCTGGTCCCGGCTCACGGCTTGCTGTAGGGAACACCCCCACACACACTGATGCTCTTCCCAGGACCTCAACCAACACCCAAAAAGCGCGTCTTCTTTGTACTGCTTCTCTCTGCAGGCTCCATGCTCCTCCACAACCTCTTGAAGGGTTGGAGTCGGTCTCCTGGCCGTCGCCTCCTCCTCACAACTACGTCTGCAGTCCTTACTCCCGGCTGCAGTCGTTCGTATTCCCAGCTAGTTTATTCTTCTTCTTCCTCACGGTGAACTGGCCAAGCCGATACGTCATCACCCGACTGGTGAAACTGTACAGTCGTCCCTGACGTCACTGCCCAGGCTTCATTCTTGCTAAGCACCTGTCACTGGAGCACTTGTTGCTCGTTTCCCGTCAATTCCTTCTTCTGTCCGCCTCACGGAGTTCAGGAAGACCTCACAGGATGCTCGCAGACCACTGGTGATGCGTATATTCACCAGAGAGGGGCGAATACGGTCAGAATGACAGGACCCCCTATCGCACGTCCGCCCTTGACGACGTGTCGTATCCAACTCTTGGCACCACAGGGGTGCACGGCCCGGACCTACCTCCACTCGTAATGTCACACTTGCCAGGGGCGTTTCTCATTGGCTCCCTGTAACACGTCACCGTTCTTGGCCAATCTGGTGCCACTGACGTCATAACATTTTGGCGTGAAAACGTAGGAGTCGGCGCCATCTTGGCGTCCAAAAGGGCCAAGCCACTGGCCAAAACACTCTTCTTTAGTTAATTTCTCTCTTATGCGAGAACACCTTATGCTCCCACATATGTCAAATTGTTCCCGGGAAGGCAGAGAACGTTCGGGTAAAGTAGATACGACTCTTACAGCTGGCGTGAGAAAAATATAAGGGGGGAACACCGTCACAGTCTCCAAACTTTTTTTTTTTTTTTTTTTTTTTTTTTTTTTTTACATGCAAGCATGCAAGTATAAGCAATAAATACAATAAAATTAACATAAGAAAACAAAATGAGCAAAACAAACAAACCACCGGCCAGAAGGACCGACAGCACAGTACAAAAACATCAATAAACAAATAGCGCAAACAGGCAAACAATACCCAAATTACAATAACACATAAAACAAGGTCATAATACACATAGAAAGCAGAGGAGAACAAAAATAAAAAATAAACAAATAAATAATAAAATCATAAAACAAAAAAACCATAAACATAACAAACACCAATAAACAAACAAAAAACATGCACAACACTCACGTAAGAGGGCAAACAGCATAGCCATAGGGGCACATAATACATCAGAATCAAAGAAACAGATAATCATGAAAAGGTATAGCCTAATTACAATAAACAGGGACATTGAGAAAACTAAACACGACATCGGCCTGAAGGGCACACAATACACTAATTACAATAAACAGGGACATTGAGAAAACTAAATACGACACCGGCCTGAAGGGCACACAATAAATACCACAGAACATACTAAATCCACTACAGACGCGAAATACTCAGCAAGCACACAAACTATCAAGAGTGCGCATACTTATCCGGCCACTCAGCTGCCGGGAAACGAAGACAATACGCCTCCCAAAGCAACATGATGTCGTCAGAGTGACTATGGGCCGTACGAGGATCGGGCATCAAATTCGGCACACCCTCAACAAAAGCCTGAGCCTGTGGAACCCAGATAGTCGAGGGGCACCACGGAACAGGCAGCACTCGGTCAATAAAGCCAAATTCCAAAGGGTTGGTCTTCTGATCGTACGCCACGCCGGAGGCCAAGATGATCGGGACGGGCTTCCCCCTACAGGCGCGGGCAACGGGCAGCGCACTTGTAACCTTGGCAGCCCCACAGGGCTCCGCAGCAACCACCGGACGGGACACCTGCAGGGCCCCCTCGCTGAACATCCTTCTTTAGCAACAACACGAGGTCGCGGCCTGCACCAGCAACCCCCGCACCAACGTCCGGAGGAGCAACCACCCCCCACTGCGGAGAACCGCCTACAGAAGAAACAGGAGGTGAATCATACACACAATCCTTGGCATCAGCAGGTACATGGACGTCAGCGACCACCACATCATCTCCCGAAGACCCATCGGCGTCGAAACCCTCCACATCAGCCCATGCAGTAGAAGAACGCCTGGACCGCTTGGGCACCGGGCGCACATCCTCAGAGCCGGAGGCGGACCCAGAACCACGGGCATCACAAGCCGTGCGAACCACCGCTCGCCTCATGACGGCAGCAGCCTCAACCGCAGGGGGAACCGGACCACATACAACAGGAGGCCCCACAGCCACCCCAGCACTCAGCGCAGCCGGGACCCGAGGCGAGGATGCAGGCGAGCACGCAGGGCCAGGCGCAGCAACTGAAGACGGGTGAGCAGACGGCGAGGAGGGAGCATCAGAAAGGCCCACGGGAGCATCAGGGACAGGAGCAGGAGTATCCACCGAGGGCATCGCAACATCCTGAGGAGGGTCGGCGACATTCGGGGGAACGTCCACCACAGGGGCGCATCAGGCGACACAGGGGCTTAGCCGCGTCGGGGAGGCGTCCAGACCCACAGAAACCTCCTCCACAGGAAGCGGTGGGAAGTCCTCCTCACTGAAGAGGTTCACAGGCGCAGAGGCCGGCGCAGAACATTCAGCAGCCTGATGGCCCGACAGGCCACAGCGATAACATGTCCGGGGCTGGCGGGCGTAAAACACCCGAACTGTGTACCCCAGCAGACGCACAGAGGACGGGATATCCTCCCGTAACCTCATGCCCAGGGTACGAATGTTTGTGCGGACACCCTTTAGTGGGCTCGAGGACACCACATTCACCCGCACACTAACGACGGCGCCAAAACGGCCGAAGTACCGCCGGAGCAGACCCTCCGGAAACTCCAAAGGAGCCCCATGGACGCTGACGTATGTGAGGGCACCACTCCGATCAGATATGGACACAGTGCCCGCACCATCCTGCAGAGGCAATGTCCGCCCCTCGTATCGACGTAGAAATTCGCGATACGCCATGTCTGCAGTGAATTTCAGGATCACCCGACGGGCCGTCACCAGCTCGACACCGTAGATATCCATCACAGGTACCTGCAGCTGCTCACACACCCGTGCAATCTCTGGGTATCCAGCCCGGCTGGAAAATTCCAGGCCCACAGACTGAGCCCGCAGTACCGGTGGGAGGGGGACCCCCATCGACGTAGAAATTCGCGATACGCCATGTCTGCAGTGAATTTCAGGATCACCCGACGGGCCGTCACCAGCTCGACACCGTAGATATCCATCACAGGTACCTGCAGCTGCCACACACCCGTGCAATCTCTGGGTATCCAGCCCGGCTGGAAAATTCCAGGCCCAGACTGAGCCCGCAGTACCGGTGGGAGGGGGACCCCCATCGCAACTCCACAGTCTCCAAACTTGATACATTAATTGTAAGTGACTCCTTATCATCCTTAAATGCTCTCAATTCTTTAAGACATAACTGTAACATGCTCGTGTCCGAAGCTAGACACAAATACAACAAAATTATTAAGGATTGTTACGACCCTGGATTCCTTAGATGGAATGTAGAGGTCAATTGTGTTCTAAATAATTACTTTACATTAATTGATAGGATTGGATCATGTGAGAAGGATAGTCAAATACAATAACAATTACATGCAGGACCTCTTAAAGCCTGGTTCTGCAGTACTCACGTCATCCTTGCCAAACGTAAGAGGAATCTTGTTTCTCACAGATCATTCCGACTCTGAGCTTGTTGACTATTAAAATAATATTGAAATAAGTATCAGCTACCCTTAAAATTGTTAAAGTAACTAGTAATGAAGATCGGGGAAGCTTTGTATTGGTGTGGCTGTACGATCACCTAGGCATCACACTCCAGCAGCATTTTACAAGGGAGCGCAGAGGTTGCTTCCTTCTTCTCTGGCTGGCTGTGTGGTGTGGACATAACTCTCCTGTCTGTTTCTATTCTACTCCTCCTCCTCCTCCTCTTCCCTTATCTTATCCTGTGTCTAGTTTATAAAGCTAAGTACCGTGTTGCATGTACGTTTTCTGGCATAAGTGTGTTGTAATGTGTCATAAACACTAGTCTACGCTAGTGTTTATGTTGCTAAGCAACTAGGGGAGCTCTAGAGGAGGCCTGGTCGACGACCGGGCCGCGGGGTCGCCGAGCCCCGGAACCACCTTAAGGTAGGGGATCTAAGTGGAACCACGTGTGCTCAAGTGGTACCAGGCTACCTAGAGTCCGTGCTAGTGTCCCTTGCCTAGTAGTCTTTACGCTAGTTGCCCTTGTAAACCTTGAATCCTGCTTATGTGGAACAAGGTATTTAACGTAAGATAGAGTGGTAAAGAGAATAAGTGTTTTAGAGTGTTAATGTATATGGGGGGTTGTTAAAGGGTTTAATAAATAAGTACTATTAAAGGAGTATCCATTCTTCCTGTGAAGTGGAGCAGTGATTTACTGCTAGACTGACGTATTTACTTTAAAGCCAGTAATTTAGTACTGTCTTATGTTCTTATTGGGGGCCGGGCCTATCTGATCTCCACTGATTTTAGGAACTCCTAGGTTTTTCCCTTAGGCCCTCTCAGTATCACCTTCCCATAACAAGTAACATTTTCATAACAAGGATGGTAACAGACTCCATTTCTTGTGGTCTCCATCTCATGTTGGCCTCCGAATGCATGATAGAGCTGATAAGTTAGCCAAAGAATCTGCATATAATGGAGCCGAGTGGACAGCACGCTGGACTTGTGATCCTGTGGTCCCGGGTTCGATCCCGGGCGCCGGCGAGAAACAATGGGCAGTTTCTTCACCCTATGCCCCTGTTACCAAGCAGTAAAATAGGTACCTGGGTGTTAGTCAGCTGTCAGGGGCTGCTTCCTGGGGGTGGAGGCCTGGTCAAGGACCGGGCCGCAGGGACACTAAAGCCCCGAAATCATCTCAAGAAACCTCAAGATAGCCGTTGAGTGTAGCCTTGGATTGTCAATGAGCAATCTGAGTGCAGCAGTACACCGAGAACTTCAACAAGATCATGTAGATCTGAGGTAAAGTGAAATTGACACCAGATTTCCATTATCATCATACTATCAGGCAAGAGAGCCACACATCTATGGTTCATCCAAAAAATAGTAGACTTCTAATGTTACTACTACTCGGCTTAGCTCGGTGACAAGTATCTCTGGGAATTCTCTTATGTTCTGCCGACTATTATCTATTATTGTCTAATTGATCTTGATTAATTGATCTTGTTTATTGATCTTGTCTTGTATGGTGTCTATTAACTTGTTAAAATACCAATCAAGTTGTCAATGTAATCAATCAGAGCTTTAAAATACCAATGTGCTTTACTATACTTACTAATCTCTCTCATCTCCTTTTTTTCCTTGCAATGTATCTGTTATATTTTATTAATTCGCTAGAATTTACCTACTTAAATTATCTGTTAGATATAACGACCTGCCCCGAAACGCTGCGTGTACCAGTGGCTTTACAAGATTGTATATACAATGCTATGTATTCTCACAAACCCAATGGTACCTTCTTGTATATAAATAAATAAATTAAATACAATATAACAACATTAATGCACATGAAGGTCAAATTGATAGCACATATAGAAGACAGCAATGATCCACATGGTAAAGATGTTCGGATTAGGTACATAAAGAATGGGAGATTGGGTAGCAATAGATACAGTGCAATTTAAAGCAACAAGGTGAAAAACTATGAAGATGAAATTAGGTACATTTTAGTTTTGTTTTTGAATGACGCAAAAGTTGGACAGATTTTCAATTCATTAGGGAATGAATTTTCCATAGCCCGGGTCCCTTTATTTGCATAGAGTGTTTACACAGATTAAGTTGACTCTGGGGATATCAAGAGATATTTATTTTTGGTGTGGTGATAATGGGTCCTATTACATCTGTCCCGGGAGAGTTTCAGCTCAGGATTTGCATTTAGAACAGGGTTTTGTAAATGTAGTTGACACAAGAGAATTTTGTGGAGTGAGATTATGTTTTAGCATGTTTAGGGAGTTAAACTAGGGGGCTGAGTGCTGTCTGAAAGCAGAATTGTTATTATTCTGAGAGCAGATTTTTGCTGGGTGATGATGGTCTTGAGGTGGTCTGCAGTGGTTGAACCCATGCACAGATACCATAATTAAGA
>WNGS01042097.1:24074-36839 GCA_020271785.1 Procambarus virginalis | reverse complement strand
GAGGATGGTGGGGAGGACAAAGGGACGGAGGCGAGAAGGAATGGAGAGGAGGACGAGAAGATGGGGAGTGCGGAATGGTTGGAAAGACGAAAGGATGGGGGGTGAGGAATGGTTGGGAGGCCGAAGGGATGAGAAGGGGGGGGGTAATGGTGGAGAGGACTGACAGACAGAGGAAGGTTGGTGTGGCTAAGCAACGCACATGCCAGGTACAGCTAGTCTATATCAATAATATGTAAATGTTCGTTTGTTCAAAATCGCTAATCTCCGAAAGTTCTTTACTGATTGCTTTGAAATTTTCTCACAAAGTTTCATTTGCTTCAGAGATGGTTTTTATATACATTCTATAGAGATCTTACGTCTGTTATTGGGGAAAAAAAAACATGCTCTTTTGAAACACTGTGTTTTTCATGAGACGGAAATCTTCGAAACCTCTTTACTGATCACTTTGAAATTTTGATACAATGTTGCATTTGAATAAGTGCTTGTTTTTATTTACCTACGATATAAATGTCTCACCCGTGACTGGAAATACATGCATTTTATGAAAAAAACAGAGCCATCTGCTGGAAGTAAGAGCAACACGTAATCTCCGAAAGTTCTTCACCAATTGGTTTGAAATTTTGACACAATGTTCCAATCGAGTACATGCGTGTTTTATATACCTTCTATACAGATGCAACACCTGTGACAGGTAAAAACATGTTTTTTATACAGTGTTATCTGTTGCAAGTATTAGTAACACACGCCATAATAAACATGTTAGGGTTCCATTTCAATGTTTCTTATTTCATTGATAAATTATATTTTCATAAATTTCGATTTATTTTCATATTAATTGCACTAAAGAGGCATCCTTCTTGAGTCCTGATTGGCACACGTATAAGCAAAGTAGATGGGTCGCCATGGGTTCTCCCCTAGGTGTCCTGTTTGAGAAATTCTACATGGGCACCATAGAACAGATGGTCTTAGTTGGACATGGACTTGAAACCTGCCATATACTGCAGGTACGTTGATGATATTTTTATGCAGGTACTTGAGGTCAGACGTCTGCAGTAGCTGATGGAGGCATTCGAGCAAAATTCGGTGTTCAGTTTCACTTACGAGATGGTGAGTGATGGTAGGAAGCCCTTTCTAGATGTAACAGTCATTGAGAGGAATGGGGCTTCAGCACTGCAGTCTACACTAAGAAAACGAACAAAGGAATGCGCCTTAATGCCAACAATGACTATTCAGACAGGTACAAGAGAAGTGTCGTCAATGCTTACGTCGACGGAGCTCTCACTCACAGCTCTGGTTAGAAGCAGGTCGAAAAAGAACTCTGTAGAGTAAGCCAGGTCCTAGTCAAAATGGCTTCTCTAACGGATATATCCAAGACGTCAGCAAAAGAAAGGTGAAACGTCATGACGTTTCACCTAACTAACCTAACATTAGGTTTCACCTAATTGTGTTTCACTAACACAACTAACACAACACTTGTACCTCCTATTAGACTGTTTTACAAGAACTTGTTGACCAAACTACACAATAGAAAGTGAAGGGACGACGACATATCGGTTCGTCCTGGACCATTCTCATGTCGATTGTGATGATGGAATTGATTGAGTGATTGATAAAGATTAAGCCAACCAAGAGGTAGCACGGGCATGAATGACCGTAAGATGAACCGTAAGTAAGTAGTGGGGAGTATGCCTACGAAGGACCGTTTTACTTTTTTCGACGGTCCTTCGTAGGCATACCCGTTTTTCGTTACCCCAGCGGATGTGGGGAGTATGCCTACGAAGGACCGTTTTACTTTTTTCGACGGTCCTTCGTAGGCATACCCGTTTTTCGTTACCCCAGCGGATGTAGGGAGTATGCCTACGAAGGACCGTTTTACTTTTTTCGACGGTCCTTCGTAGGCATACCCGTTTTCGTTACCCCAGCGGATGTGGGGAGTATGCCTACGAAGGACCGTTTTACTTTTTTCGACGGTCCTTCGTAGGCATACCCGTTTTTCGTTACCCCAGCGGATGTAGGGAGTATGCCTACGAAGGACCGTTTTGCTTTTTTCGACGGTCCTTCGTAGGCATACCCGTTTTCGTTACCCCAGCGGATGTAGGGAGTATGCCTACGAAGGACCGTTTTGCTTTTTTCGACGGTCCTTCGTAGGCATACCCGTTTTTTCGTTACCCCAGCGGATGTGGGGAGTATGCCTACGAAGGACCGTTTTACTTTTTTCGACGGTCCTTCGTAGGCATACCCATTTTTCGTTACCCCAGCGGATGTAGGGAGTATGCCTACGAAGGACCGTTTTACTTTTTTTCGACGGTCCTTCGTAGGCATACCCGTTTTTCGTTACCCCAGCGGATGTGGGGAGTATGCCTACGAAGGACCGTTTTACTTTTTTCGACGGTCCTTCGTAGGCATACCCGTTTTTCGTTACCCCAGCGGATGTAGGGAGTATGCCTACGAAGGACCGTTTTGCTTTTTTCGACGGTCCTTCGTAGGCATACCCGTTTTTCGTTACCCCAGCGGATGTAGGGAGTATGCCTACGAAGGACCGTTTTGCTTTTTTCGACGGTCCTCGTGGCATACCCGTTTTTCGTTACCCCAGCGGATGATTGCCTTATAGTCCATGAAAGTTTTGCTCAGGGGGGATTAAAAGGTCCTTCGTAGTCATACACGTTTTTTCGTTACCCCAGTGGCCCATGCACTGGCATTGTTGATGGTGACGTCAATGACGTCACCAGCTAGCCGCTCAGGGAACCTGCACAGGCACGTTTAAGGGGATAAAAAGCCGGGCTATGAGTCGTGGTTTTCGTTGCCTCAGCGACCCCGCACAGGCATTGCTAATGGT
The DNA here is from genome assembly GCA_020271785.1 of Procambarus virginalis. Taxonomy (NCBI): domain Eukaryota; kingdom Metazoa; phylum Arthropoda; class Malacostraca; order Decapoda; family Cambaridae; genus Procambarus; species Procambarus virginalis. The sequence continues at coordinate 34,003 of WNGS01042097.1, read as the reverse complement.
CACCCCGTCTTCATCTCCCCTGTTTTAAGTTCGTTTTCTGTTATAGTGTATTTATTCCCATTTTTTTCAATATTTATAGCAAAGGGGGATTCAAATGCTGTCTTCTGTCATGCCTAATATGCAATAGCGCTAACCATTATATGCTCGTTTTTTCTCAATAAGGTATTACTGTACTGTTTCCCATTGTCTAAGATCATTTTATAGCTAAGATTTCATATTGACATAAGAAAATGAGTTCACCCGTGTTACCAATCCAGTATTTACCCAGGTCTTTTTCCTAAATCTAAAACTCATTGCAATTTATGCCCATTATTTCATGTTCTGTCCAGTGTTGATAATTTTCATAGCCTATGAATATCCCAGTTTATCATGTTCATTCATTCATTCACAGCTCTATCATGTTACATCTATTTCTTCGCCTTTCTAGAGAATGGAATTTAAGCTTTGTCGATCTTTTCTTCAGAGATTGCTTATTGAGCATAGGACAAATAAAAATGAAAACCTACTATCATCCATTTGTATGAAAACAGTTCCCTACCAGGCGTGGTGACTTCAATGCAATTTCAGTACTAATCCAATAAATACTGCATAAACGCATAAATATATATGCACGTACATAAATATATATGCACATCTCACATTCGCTCAAAAACATGCCTCCCCCACACCTTACTGTGGCATATAACAAATCAAAATTCTCATTCAGTAAAAGCAAGCGTTCTGCAGTTACCTACTTTTCTGACGTCATCATCCCTAATGCGCTGTAAGCCCCCAATGAGCTTCCAGCCAACGTGCTAATGCGGGTCCTATAGGAGGTTCACACATAAGTGTGAACTCTTAATCCTTAACTGTACTCTGTAACATTATAGGCGATATTCAGCTGCAATGGCTCATATTTTCGCTCATTGCTCATATTATCTGTTATTCATAAACCCGATCAAACCATCCTAACCTAACCTAACTTATTATTTATAACAAACAAATACATTCTACAGACCAGTTGATGCTATTTAGTGACATCACAAAAAGCGACCTCAGGTATAGGGATAAGGTATTGATGGCCATTAGCATACAAGTGTCAGTGGAAACTGAGTGCCCAAATGAGCCACAGAGATATTAGAAAGAACTTTTTTAGTGTCAGAGTGGTTGACAAATGGAATGCATTAGGAAGCGATGTGGTGGAGGCTAACTCCATACACAGTTTCAAGTGTAGATATGATAGAGCCCATTAGGCTCAGGAAACTGTACACCTGTTGATTGACGGTTGAGAGGCGGGACCAAAGAGCCAGAGCTCAACCCCGCAAGCACAACTAGGTGAGTACAACTAGGTGAGTACCAGAAAAATCTTAACAAGCAATACAGAAATGATCGACAGATACAAAGAAAACAGGAGGCTAGACATCAGCGAGGCCCTACACATCGAAAAGTCAAAACCAGCAATCAACAGCCAATTATTAACACATAATTACATACTACACACTTCAAGACCCAAACAAGCACAGAAGCAAGCAGATAAAATATAGATCCATGGTTATATACCCATATTACCCATTGTTTCGTAATCTGTCTTTTCCCGATGATTTGTTTCCGGTCACCTCACCCAAAAACATTTGTATCCAATCACCTCATCCAAAAACAAATATAAGCATGAAACAGAGTACATAAAAATTAGTCTCTGAAAATGGGAGAAGTGTAGCGAAACGCTCGTAGGCGTTAGACCATAAATAAAAATGTAAGAATGTACTCTGGGGAGTTACTTTTCTAATTACCCTCGACAGTGAAGAAAAATGTATGAAATATTGAGAAGATTCGTGTTAGAATGTTTAATATATATATATATATATATATATATATATATATAATATATATATATATATATATATATATATATATATATATATATATGTCGTACCTAGTAGCCAGAATGCACTTCTCAGCCTACTATGCAGGGCCCGATTTGCCTAATAAGCCAAGTTTTCATGAATTAATTGTTTTTCGACTACCTAACCTAACCTAACCTAACTTTTTCGGCTACCTAACCTAACCTCACCTATAAAGATAGGTTAGGTTAGGTTAGGTTTGGTCATATAACTACGTTAATCTTAACTCCAATAAAAAAAAATTGACCTCATACATAATGAAATGGGTTGGTTTATCATTTCATCAGAAAAAAATTAGAGAAAATATATTAATTCATTAAAACTTGGCTTATTAGGCAAATCGGGCCTTGCATAGTAGGCTGAGAAGTGCGTTCTGGCTACTAGGTACGACTTATATATATATATATATATATATATATATATATATATATATATATATATATATATATATATATATATATATATATATATATATATATAGGGGGTACCACCTCTGGTGCAATTATAGGGACCCACAGCCTCAGAGAAGGGAACACAGAGCATTCAGGAAAAACTTGCCATTTAACTCTGAATACATGAGGGTGTTCGCTTCTCCTACCACCCCCTTTTTTATGGTGTACACTTTATTAAGCAAGGTTATACAGTTACATATCTGATTGTATACAAAAAATGAGCATTAAGAGGACACAAAAATAGTTCGCTTCCTAGAGGCTGTAGATTTCCTCGAACTCCTCCGACGTTGGGCAGGAACCGAGGATGCAGCGAGCATTCCCCCTCTGGATCGCGACACTGAGGCGCTGAAAGAGAAAACTTGCCGCTCTAGGGTCTCTTGTGGTGTCAATGAGCTTGGAACCAAGATCCTTTAGAAACCTTCTTGCACTCTCTCCCCATGGGCCTAGGGTCTCAGACCCTATTGGAACGAAGTTGTACCGATGATCTAATTGCCTATACTTGGCTGACTTGTCTCTTTCTCTGTGTGTCGCCGCGGCTCCTGCTGTGCCGGCAGAGAGGTTGATGTATGTGGCTGCCAGGGTGGATACGCAAGTATAGTCCCATGCCAACTGTCTGCCACCCTTCCACGGACGCAGTGTGATTCCGTCTGGTCGGCCGGCAAAGCTAACAGAGTCACGGTTCAGAAGGTTGCGGGGCTCTCTCTCCGCTGGACACTGGGCAGAGGCAAGGCTTCTTTTAATGATGTCGTTTACTTCGTCGTGTCTAGTGTGCCAACCACCAGATTTTCCACAGTGCAGGCCATGCAATCCATATTCGTCAGCATCTGCCTCGCCGCAAATACACCTATGAACAGTGTGGATAGGGGCAGCAAGACGGAGAGCGACTGCAATACGGAGCTCCTGCGGATCAAGACGTGTGCCTGTCGCAGACATAGGGACTGCCAAAAGGAAGTCCCCTGCATGGGGAGCCTGCACAGCTGTGAGGCGTGCACGATCACTGGGGGTTGTTGCTGCCTCCAGCAAAGCTGTGGCTTCTTTGTCTGCAATGGGGCTGTCCCAACTGGATTGTTTCTTGGCTTTCGGCATGGCTGGTCTGAGTGCTGGGTCTGCCATGGCACCCCATTTCGTGTCGCATTCCGTGTAGTGGGGGTCCTGTATCCCCGCTACATCACTGAGGTGTCAGGTAGAATTTCCTTAACCAGGTCATCTGATGCTGAGGAGGAAGACAGGAAGGCTGGGACAGCAATTTGGGTGGCGGTGCGGACACCCAAGCCACCGAGCCTAACAGGAAGAGTGGCTTGTTTCCACTGGCACTCGTTGAGGGAGAGATTAACAACTTTTTCCAGCATGGTTATATATATATATATATATATATATATATATATATATATATATATATATATATATCTATATATATATATAATATATATATATATATATCTATATATATATATTATATATATTTAGAGGTACCACCACTGGTTTAATTACAGTGACCCACATCCTCGAAGAAGAAAATAAATAGTGTTCAGAGAAGACCTTGTGGAATTTCACTGAATAATTTAATCTTTTCCTCTCCTACCACCCCTATTATTTTTTTTATTTTATTGCAATGCTACAGTTTACAGAAAACACACACTTATATAACAATATAACAATCAGTGTTGAAGACCTCGTCCAGCTCTTCGGAGGTCGGGTGCGTACCCAAGATACAGCACGCATTTCTCCTCTGAACTGCGACACTCAGGTGCTGGAACATGAAATTGGCCGCTCTTGGGTCTCTAGTTTTCCCAATGAGTTCCTCTCCCACCTCCTTCAGGAACTTAAGTGCACATTCCCAGGCGCCTAGAGTCTCAGAGACTATCGGCACGAACCTGTAACAATGTTCTAGGTCCCTGTACTTGCTGGTTTTCTTGGTCACCCTGAAGGTGGCGGCTCCGCCTCCCTCAGCTGTGCTGTAAGGTAGATAGGTATCAGCCAATGTAGATGCACACGTGTAGTCCCACACGACCTGCTTACCTTCCCTCCATGGCTGCTGGGTGATTCCATCTGGGCGTTTTTGGCTGTTGTCGGGCCTGCACAACTGAGGTTCCCATTGTGCTGGGCACCCAGCTGTAGCCAAACTTCTCTTGATGACGTCATTGACTGCTTCATGTCTGGCAATCTTTCCCTGTGTCTTACGACAGATGAGACCATGGCTGCCGTATTGGTCTGCCCGTGCATGGCCGCAAATACACCGGTGCTCGGTGGCATGGCGCAGGGCAACACCAATACTTAGGGTCCGATGGTCCAGGCAGGTGCCCAAGACGGAATTAGGGATTGCCAACAGAAAGTCACCAGCATGGGGCGCTTGCACAGCTAGAAGACGCTCTCTGTTCTTCCTTGAAGCTGCCTCAGCAATGATGTGGCGATGTTTTCCACTTTGGGGCTATCCCATTTGGACTGTTTGCAGTCAGCTGGACCTCCTGGACCAACTTCATGTTCCCTAAACAACAGCGTCGATTCCCTACTGTACCCTGCTGAGACGAAGGGGAGTAGAGAAGGAAAGCTTGTTCGAACTGCTTCCAGTACCACATCCCTTTTTACCTTTTTTTGGCATTTTTAAAGTCTAATTTAATTAATACTTTATTTTCTGGGAAGTGCATGATATAGGCTCGTGCTGTATGAGCTGCTGCTTCACAGCCATGATGGACACCAAAACCTAGTTCATGGGGTCAAAGCATCGTTGCAACGTCTATGCTAATTTTCCTGACAGCTGCCCTAGCAACAAGGCGCCGAAGTGTGTTACCCACGGCAATGGGTCTGACTCCACCATCCTTCTTCTTAATTAAGGGCACAAAGGGATGCTCCGAAGAAAAAGGATTTAATTGTATCTGGGATCAACCCAGAGAGGCAGTCGTTGACAAACTTCGTGACCTCTGACAATAGTGTCTCGGCAACTTCTCCGAGAACTGGATTTACCATCTCCTTGAGGTGCTGACGTCTTACTCCAGTGTATCCCCCTGCCGAGCCTGGCGGAAATGACATGGTGGCTTTGTATACCTCTGACGCTTGGAGAAATAGAGGTCCCATGTCCGGGACACTTGTGTCCCGAGCAGTGGGTTCCCAAGGTACTCTAGGAAGGTGCTTCTCTCTCAGTGAGTCGGCAGTAGTGGGACTTCTAGGGGCGATTGTGTCTTCGCTGGTAAGTAACATAATTGCTCCTACTGTGTTGCCCTCTTCAATTTTTTTGGTCACTTGGGTTCCTAGTTTAAAATTGTCATTGGAACTCTTGGGTCGGCAACGACGGTTTTTGCGTTGGGGAGGGATGGGGATCAAGTTGTCAGCTCTGGGGAAATTATTTATTGCCCTAGTGAATGATGAGGCTAGTGACTTGCCTCCTCTTGCAGGTACGCCTAAGCAAATATTGCCAAACAGGAGCAAATTCTGCCATGCTTTAATGGTAGCCGCGGCATTAAGATTTTCAGACCGTTCATTCACTTTCCTTAGAAGGTCTGTATATTTCCCTGCTGCAAATGGGCGCGCTGCTTTAGGAATGTGGGGAAGAGTTGTGGTGGTGGACGCTTTAATAGCCCCAGGAGGTCATCTGATGACTTGAAGTATGCTGGAATGTGTGGGGGTGCTGGGGGGACTTGTGGGCCTTCCCTCTCTACAGGTACCGTCCATGAACCCTCACATCTGTTGTGTTGACGTAGGGTTCCATCGTTTCTAATGCATTGACATTCGTCACACACCCGACACGTTCCTCTGGGTCTGGGTCCTCTTGGTTGCACGTCTGGATGCACTGTTCCCAGGACAGTGTTCTTGGCTGAGGGATTCCTGGTTAGTGGGTGGAGTCCCCTCCTTTCCCGGGCGGGCTGAGACATCGGCCGGCGTGGGAGGGATGACAGGGGTGGTGGCGGCAGGGGTGGACACAGAACGTGGCTGGAGGGGTGGCTAGCTGTCCCTCGCACTCACCACTCGTATGAGTACTTGTGTCTCCCTCCCTTTTGGGAGGAACCTAAGTGCTTGCTGTGACCTGTGCCAGGTCACATTGTATATATATACCTGTGAATACATATATATATATATATATATATATATATATATATATATATATATATATATATTATATATATATATATATATATATATATATATATATATATATATATATATTAGAATATAGGGAAGGGAGTACCTCCTCTGACTGGAAGAAGGGGGACCCATAGCCTCGGAGGAAATCATACATAACGCATTGGAGGGAGTGTAGGTCCCCTCCAATACAGTTTCTGTGTGCTTTTCTCCTACCACCCTCTTCCTTTTTTTTTATTTTATGCTTTATTGTGTATTTAAAGGTTACAAAACATACAAGACAAATGCCTAAAGGTTATGGATCTCTTGAAGCTCCTCTGCTTCCGGACAGGAACCGAGGACGCAGCAAGCATTTCCCCTCTGGATCGCCACACTGAGGCGCTGAAACAAAAAACTGCAAGCCCTTGGGTCTCTGGTGACGTCAATGAGCTTGGAACCCAATTCCTTGAGAAATCCCAAGGCACTCTTGCCCCAGGGGCCATGCATCTCAGACGCTATGGGAACATAGAGGTATTGACCTGCCAGTCGCCTGTACTTGAGTGATTTTGCTGTTTCCCTGTGGTTGGCCGCCCCACCTGCTTGATCAGCTCCGAAGTGTACATAGGTGTCAGCCAGGGTGGATACACATGTGTAGTCCCACACCAACTGTCTACTCTCCTTCCATGAGTATATGGTGATGCCATCAGGGCGAAGTGCGAGGAAATCCGGGTTTTGGACCCCTAGGATGCGAGGTTCTCTCTCCGCTGGGCACCAAGCTGAAACGAGGCTTCTCTTGATGATGTCAATGACCTCGTTGTGTCTTGAATGCCAGCCCTTTGTGCTTCCGCAATGCAACCCATGCAGTCCGTATTGCTCTGCTTCCACCCTGTTGCAAATACACTTGTATTCAGTGTGAATTGAGGCACCAAGGCGGAGGGCCACTGCTACACGAAGGGATTCTGGATCTAGGCGCGTGCCCATTGCTGACATGGGTACTGCCTGGAGGAAGTCTCCTGCATGGGGGGCACGCACTGCTCTTAGGCGGGCTTTCTCCTTGTCTGATGTTGTGGCGCTGAGCATGGCATCAGCTACTTTTTCCACTAGAGGTTGGTCCCAGCCAGACTGTTTGTGTTGTTTTGTTGGCTCTATAATGGTTGCTGGGGCTGCGAGAACATCCCACTGATTTGAACATTCAGTGAAAGCAGGATCGTGTATTCCTGCTGAATCTCTCAGGGTTGCAGGTAAGATATCTCTGACGAGGTCGTGCGATGCGTGGGAGGAGGAAGGGAAGGCTGGGAGAGCAATTTGGGAGGCTGTGCGGACACCAAGGCCGCCGAGTCTTACAGGAAGGGTTGCTTGCTCCCACTGAGAGTCGTCCAATGGCAGGTTCAGGACTTTCACCAGCATGGACCTCAGAAGGGTGTCATACACATTTAACTTAGGGCTGCTGTAGGATGGAGAACATCTCAGAAAGTAGGTCAACTTAAAGAGAGACAGGCATCTTGTGAGGAGAAAGAGAGCATCATGGGCATCAATCTTGTCAATCCTGTCAAGCATTCTCTTTAGATCAGTGATTTTTGCAGCCAGGACCTCCTCGATTGCTCTTGGGCCAATGGGGGCACCCAGGAGAGTGCAGTCCGGTGGCTCGACAACGAGAATGTCTGGAAGAACATTTTGTATTTGCCCAGTGATGTCTGGGTTGCGGGAGATTATTTCACACTTGGATGCATTGAGAATGAGGCCTAAGGCTGCTCCCTGCTCCCGGATTTTTCTTATATCCTCCAAAATGATTTCCGGTGTTCCAGTGAGAGTGCCATCATCCAGGTACCAGATGTTTAGCTCGCTTGTCAGACTATCAGTGACCTCTTTGATAGCTAGGCAGAAAAGGAGGGGTGCTAAGGGGTCACCTTGTTGGACACCTTCACAAGAGTTTATTTCATGCTCCCCAAAAAGAAGCTTAGAGTCCCCACTGTAGCACGATCGGATGAACGGGTAAAGGGGATGGAAATGGTTGTGTACAGCCCTGAGGACAGCGTCTCGTCTGACTTGACTGAAAGCATTTTTGAAGTCAAGCTTTACTAGTGCCTTCTGGTTCGGGAGATCAGCAATGTAAGCCCGCGCTGCGTGTGCTGCAGCTTCACAACCTAGGGGAATCCCAAACCCGAGCTGATGAGGTTTCAGCAAGGTGGCTGCTTCCTGGCTGATAGATCTCACTGCAGCCTTAGCTACGAGTTGTCGGAGGGTGTTGCCAACGGCAATGGGCCTGATACCCCTATCCTTCTTCTTTAGAGCACAGAGTGCTGCTCCATAAAAGACAGGCCTGATATCCTCAGGGATGCCGCCAGCCAAACACATGTTGGAGAATCTGGTAAGTTCCACTAGAAGGTCCTTTGCAGCATCTCCAAGCACCGGGTTCAGCATTTGTTTGATGTGCTGGGGTCTTAGACCTGTAAAGCCCCCTGCTGAACCTGTTGGGAAAGACATGGCTGCTTTGTACACCTCAGATTCTCGAACAGTCAAGGGTTCTATGCCAGCATTGTTTTCCTGGGGATCCCTGCTGCTGTCGGGGGCTCTGGGTGGGTGTTTGTCTTGAAGAGCCTCTGCTGTCGTGGCGTTCCTGGGGCAATAGTGTCATCGCTGGTCATGATTCTGATGGCACCTGTGGTATTGCCCTCTTCTATTTTCCTGGTGATCTGTGCTCTCATTTGTGGTTCTCAGATGAGTTATTGTTGGTCGTCCTGCGGCTGGTGTTCTTGGCACGAGGGGGAGGCGGACCAGGTTGTCTGCTCTGGGGAATTCATTAAGTGCCCTGATTACAGAGGTTGCTAATGACTTGTCTCTCCTGGGCGTAATGCTAGGCATGCATTCCCAAATAGAAGGAGATTGTGCCACGATCCAGAGATTCTGGAGCATTGTTGACCTTTGTCAGCAGACTGGTGAGTTTGGCTGCTGCTTGGTGACGGGCAGCCTTGGGGATGTGGGGCAAGGTCCTGGTGGACGTCGCTTTGACTGCTTCAAGCAGATTATCTGCTGAAATGAAGTTGAGGGAGGTATTGTTCCTCGCTCCTGCAGCAGGTTGTCCATCGTCGCTGCCCCGGGGCAGGCGCCTAGACCCTAGACAACCACCTGAATTGACAGTATGATAGCGGACAGTTCCATTTGATTGAGACGATACCGTCTGTCACACACTTGACAGTTTCCTCTTGGTTGGTCATCTTCTTGGCTGGAAGAGGCTGTGTGTCAGGTGCGACATGTGCCATGCCTAGATGTGATGACGCCTGCTGCCCACTGAGTGCACCCTCTCCTTCCCAGGTGGAGAGTAACACGGCAAGCATTACCCTCCTGGGGAGTTGGGCATGGCCTGGGCACCGTGTGTGGGTAGGCTGTGTGTTGATGGGCGGCTGGCTGGGTCGGGCGCGGTAGCGGGTGGGGGAAGATGGCGGGCGGGGGTGTGGAGGGGGGGCACGCGAGGGAGGCGCCGTCACACTTGTTACACACTATCAACACTCGGAAATCACTAGTGCCTTTGTTTTTAACACTACAC
>WNGS01042097.1:0-12858 GCA_020271785.1 Procambarus virginalis | reverse complement strand
GATAAATCATTAACTTATCAACATTAATCAAGATGGCAGTTGCAGTCATTCTACTGTGTATTTCCAGGAATGTAAACTAATCTCGAAATTCACCCTTTTCAGTAATGCTGGTGGGAGCACTATTTACACATGTCCGCCAATCACCACAGATACTTATTTACATGATTGACCATGCATCTATCTGCAACTTCTTCATTTACACGCATTCGTAAAATTCATAAGAATTTATTAATCATGAATTTCAATGATAATTCTTAACTCTACGATAATATACTAGAGTATTTTAAACCCTAAATTTATCTCATTTATTCATTTATGCAGGGAAAATAACATTATTCACCATCAAGAAACAATTATCTCTGTGTACACTTACAAAATTATAGTGATATAACTGTAAAATCTCTAACCAAAATTTACAAATAAAATAAATTGTTTATAAGATATTTATACAAATGAAATTACACATATGTAGTTTGCCTCATGCATGAATATCATACATATACAAGGCAGCTGTTGCTTCCTGATAATCTGTAACTACGAAATATATGTTGTATAGGAAGCAGAGGGAGTATTCTGATAAAGGAGTGATGGAAATTCTGACAAATAAACTAGATTACTAACACCCAATATAACCAGGAAACCTGGTTATACTGGTTACATTAGTTAGTCATTAAAGGATTATAGTGAATGGGAGATCCGAAATATCTTAAAGACCATATGTTAACATCACATAACCTTTATTTACCAGTCTAAGCATTATAATTAATAGAAAAGTGTTTTCTATGCTTTAACTTAATGGAATATACCATAAAATAAGAGGCTCCTTCCTATTGTCAAATAATAGACACAAAATAGAACCGTATTTTGCAGAGGCCGCTCCGTGGGAGGAGCTCCAATATTGTATATAAACACTGGTGTTCATAGACGGAGAGTAGCCTTACTCTCCAGTCAGCACATAGTACAATACTTGCTTGGGAAGTTTTGTACTCGGTTCGAGGGACCAAACTTATGTGGGGTATTTTCCTAGCAGACATTTATTTAAGTTTTAATTTACTTTACTGATTGATTAAATTTACTTTTAGTTTATTGATATTTCCTTAAAGTGGACTGAGTTTAAAAAAATTTCTTGCTAGGCATTTACCTGATCCCAATTGGTGGGGAGAGGTTATATGTACATAGCCTATACCACTAATATTGGATATAAATAAACTACTGAATAATGTGAGTTAGTACTACAGCTAACAATAGGTTATAAATGATATATTCTTGGCCTCAGCTATTCAGTTGTGTGAGAGGTGTTCCTCCAACACCAGACTGATTTGCCACTTCTTGGAATGGGAGTTAATGGCAGCTCTGTTGTCTTTGTTAAAGCAAGTAAGCGTCTGTACAGGTTCATGTAGATATTAACAGCTCTGTGATTTTACCCCTTGAACCACACCTCGCTTGTTAGGTTATGAAACCATTATCCACTGTTAAACCAGGTAAATAGCTTTCACACACACCTTCCTCTTAGTATTGACTTTACATCAAACACAGATCATGGCTGGAGAGAAGCAACATGTTGACTCTGTCAACCACAACACTGGGCAGCCCTGTCTTGTTCCTCCCGGGGCTGTCAGCACTATACTGTACTCTACTGACATTATCTGTGTTTGATGTAAAATCAATATTAAGAGGAAGGTGGGCATGAAGGCTGTTTCCTGGTTAGAGGGCTGTTACCAGAGGTAGTTCCTCTGCTACTAAAATATACATTGTAATTCAGAAAAAAGATCTTGCCTTATATATTTCCTTGTACGTTCTGCTCTTCTATGACAGGCCTTGATAATGGTTCAAGACGAACTGAGATTTCGCCGTCTCCTCACTTCTGATGTTTGGTTTGATCATCATATCTTCAGCTACTGTCCAGACCTGTGTTTTCGCACAGGTGTAAAGTGTTTTCCTAGTATAACATAATTAAATGTATTCACACAAAATAAGTCTCCTTCACTCGACATCTATTTAAACTCCAACATGTCATGAGTACACCCCCGTTCGGGCGATTCCACGCTCCGCCTCGCTGGCAGCTGCCGAAGCCTCACTCAGTCAGCCACTGGCCTCCGGAGTGGGTGGATGCGTCACTCCGCCTTCCAGGACGTTTCTCCATCTCTACCATCTTATTTAAGCTCACTGACTTAAAACGTATGTAATGTATCCATAAACACTTGCCATGATCACTGGGAACATGATCAATCACAGGCAATCACTAACAACTGGTTAAATAGACTTACCACAGAATTTATCTGATGTGGGGCGTTCACTTGATGACGCCCGACATGGCGCTCACACAGGTCGCCCACGAAATCGCTATAGGACTGCCTCACCAGGGTTCTCCTAGTCCTGACTCGAGCACTAAGTCATCCTCAGGCATCATACACAATGCCTGACTGGCTCCATTCTCTTGTAGGGACATTCAACTAGGGGTTCCTCCTTTACTGCCAGGAGTACAAACACAGTGCAACCTCTTCTCACGACCTCTACTGCTCTAGTGAGTTCAAGATGTTCACAGCGAGCCTCATTCCTTGTCAGCAAAACCTCGACATCTCATGTCAAGACATTTATTCACGTATTTATCCTCTGTCCATGCTTTAAACTGGTCCATGACATTTGCCAAGTATTTAATATATATTCACATACCTACATTTCCTTTGACCTCTCAATTCGGGCTAGTTTGTTGAATAACTCTCATAAGGGGTAGACTCTTTCTTAAGGCTACCTAGGATCATAACACTACGTTACTGTGACTCATTATCTGCACAAGGATCTTGTTATCGGTCCACCTGAACTCACATCTAAGCTTGCAACTGGCATCCCTCAGCAGAGTTACATTAGTTTGTTCTCAACATGATTCATGCTTCACCGGACTTCACGAGTTATGTAACATTCGAACTGAAACTTTCACAGGTCCTAGGTCTTCCTGTTCTAAGAATTATCAAGTTTCTTTTTTTTATACTTTTATTATACTTTATATTATTCTTTTTTATTATATAAATTTTGTTTCATGTACAGTTTACTTTTACCCTTCCGCCATTGATATCATATAAATTGAAACTGTTTGAGATGATAACTCTGAAAAAAATATTTTTCTTCACAGCTAATACAGTTAACTAGGTATTTTCTATAATCCATGGATTCTTTCAAAAATAATAATAATAATTTTTTTTATCCATTTTGATGTCGTGAAGAAAATAAACCATTGGTGTCATGTAAGGAAAGGATCAGTAAACACTCTTGAAACTTACAATAACTTTAATTCACAAAGAATATACATTTACAACATTTACTATATGCATAACACTGGAGACCCACGCAATGATAATTATATAATGATGATTACATAATGATAACTGTACAATGAGAGGCAAAAGTTTCAAATAATGAAAAGGAATTTTCTCTGATCATTAAACTGTCATCAGTGCACAATGTACACTCAGTGTACGATACTTCTTCCAGCAGTATCGTACATCAAATTCCTAAACTACTTATTATTTCATCATTTTAATTCACATTTAGAGCTAATATAACAGTGTTATTGTATTTTTGCCAGAAACAAAACTCTAATATTATTTTTAATTTAAGAACTTAACTACAATAAATGTAACTTACGTGCTATAAGAATTGACCTAAAGAGGTCGACAGAAGGTTGCCAGTCTCCTGTCAGGTGAGCAGCTTTCCTCTTTGATTTAGAAATGTTAATTGTTTTTTTATCAATAGACACAATATAATTAAAAGAACATAAGAATCAAGGAAATTGCAGCTGGCTTATTAGCCCATACGTGACAGCTTCTGTTGACCAGGCCACACACTAGAAGGTGAAGGGACGACGACGTTTCGGTCCGTCCTGGACCATTCTGAAGTCGACTTGAGAACGGTCCAGGACGGACCGAAACGTCGTCGTCCCTTCACCTTCAAGTGAGTGGTCTGGTCAACATACTTTAGCCACGTTATTGTAACTCATCGCCTGCACGTGACAGCTTCTATTTATGTCCACCCAAACTCATTTATATATATATATATATATATATATATATATATATATATATATATATTATATATATATATATATATATATATATATGTCTAACCTAAGATTGAAACTATCAAGGGATCCCACATCTCTTATTATTACCTTATAATTGGTTCCACAAATTAACAACCCTGTTACCGAAATAGTATTTTCTGTTTATTGTATACGTAATATTTATTGAAACGTGTTGTGTTTGTATAATTATCAGACGGGGCAGGATTGCCCAGTAGGCAGACTAAGCACGTGTCCAAGACACCAAATAAACTGAAGAACGTTTTATAAGAACACTTTGCTGAGTGTTACCGGAACCTGTCTCTTACCACCTTGTCTGACTGTCTGTCTACCCGTCTATAAGTGTCTGACTATCTGATATTTGTACATAACAGTGCAGTTAATTAATTTATCGTGAATTATGCTTTCTATGATATATGTTGTTGTTGTTGCTGTTTAGGGGATTGAGGGGGGGGGATCTGTCAACCTCACACCTATGAGACATAATTGCATAATTTCATTCACTAGAGTTCACTCGAGTAGGAGACTCGAACCACCGACCCCACGGGCGTGGGGTAGAAGTACTAATGTACCATGAGACAGCCACACTACGAAATATTTTATAATTGCATAATGTTTGAAACTTAACCCATCCTCTTCCTGCAAAGGCACTGTCCTGGATCCCTCCGGCATCCTTCCCCTTACTCCATCCCACTCTCTCCATAACCCCCTTCTGGCGGCTCTTCCACCATTAGCCTCAAAACCAGGGGGCCCCATGCGCTGATACTTCCTTCAGCCCCTGCCCAAACGTTGCACCAAGGTGCTTAACCTGTTATGCATGTCTTAGGCTTCTGTTAAAAAGGATTGTCGGCTTCAGGTGCACATCCAGAAGGTGCTTTTGTTAACATATTCACGGTTTCTTGAATTATCTTGTATAAGAAACTGACCAACACAAGAGTCTATTTATCCTCTCATCCAAAATATTTGGGTAGTTGTGGTGGTGGTGGTGTTAGTGGTGGAGGCGGTGGTTGTGGTGGAGGTGGTGGTTGTGGTAGTGGTGGTCGCAGTGGTAGTGATGGTGGTAGTTGTGGTAGTGGTACTGGATGTGGTGGTGAGGGTGGTGATAGCGATGGTGGTCGTCGTATTGGTAGTGGTGGTGGAAATGGTAGTAGTAGTAGTGGTAGTGGTAGTGTTGGTGATGGTGACGGTAGTGTTGGAGGTAATGGTGGTAGTGTTGGAGGTAGTGGTTGTGCCGTCATGCACATCGGCTCAACCTCACCCTCGCTCTCTTACGTATGTAGTTGATGTTGTGATGCTGTTCTTGATTGATGTTGCTTGTTTCGGAGACATAAGTTGCTGGTCCAAAATCCCCCCAAAATACAGTATATCGATAGGTATATTGAACCATTTTTAAATGGCGAGAAAACAAGATGTGCCACGAGCATTCCACCTCTGGTTACTTCTGCCCTTTTCCTGGTTAGTCAGACGGATTTTCTAGTTACTCCCAGCATCATTTACCCAGGTTTGTCATCGTTTTCCTGAAAAAAGCCTCGTCGACATTACTAATGTTTCATAAACAAAACTGTGCATATGCACAGTTTTGTTTATGAAACATTGTACCTTTATTTCTCAAAAAGAGAGTGTAAGAATCTCAATCCAACAAATAAGACAAATACATTTATGTCAAAGATTGCACTATTCATGAGAACACATATTGATATTATGATAATACGAACCAAGTTCATATTATATTCTCATATTTCGTCTTAGTAAACTTAATTCACATAGACTCTTCGTTTCATTGCATCATTCCGACGCCACTGTTCAAGGAATGTTCTGAAGTAGCTAACATTATCACCTCATTAAAAAATACTCATTATGCGACCTCATCGTGAATGAATGTTTCTTGTGGAAATTAAAGTAATCTCCTGGTATTGTATATTTTTAATTGTTCATGCTTCAAAGTTCAAATGTTTGTGTAGCAAATCTATGTCATTTATATCATTTTCAGTTTGCCAGACACAACTAACGGAAATGTTATGAAAAGGATTGAATATTGAGAATGTTGATAAGAGTGTTTTCATACACTCTCAAATAGTAACTGTATAAATATTGTCTTGGGAATAATTTGTAGCCAAGAGCAACTGCGAACGCCTGGTTAGTGGGTAATGGCACATAAGAACTTCGACCGGTGTAGGTATTGGGCTCTGTAGCCCTGACTCGCACAGAGTCATTTCCGTGAGCAGAGAGTGTGTTCTCCTCTGGCACTTGTTTCCTGAGAGTGCGAGGTTTAGTGTTCACGTTGCCCTCCTGCTGCCAGCGGTGGATCCACCTGAAGACGGTGGTAACGCCTGTTTCCGTCTCCCTGGCGATGGCGTGGAGAGACTTGCCATCCTTCCACATTTTCACAAACCTGGCCCGCTCTGCCAGGGTTGTCATTTTTTTCGTCCGATGATGCTTCATTGATGCCCCTGCATGAAAAAACAGCAATAATTCAGCACTACTTCGTTTTATTGACAGATTCTGCACAGCATCAGCTTGATTAACACTCGAAACAGTGTTTGCCAAGTTTTTTTTATTTATTTAAGGCGATCCCTAAATTAATTATTTTTGTAGCTTTAAGGTCAACTGGGTTCCTAGTTGCAATTTTATAAGTTTTTAATATACATAGTTCATAAATTACATTTATTTATGTAGATTTTTAGTTCTGTTTTATTCAATTAACGATATCTTCAGACAAAATGTAAATCACAACGATGGGTACCGGGCTCGACAACTGATGACAGCGACTGAATAATGGAACTTGATCGATTTGAACCCTTTCCATCTTAAAATGAATATCTTATTCACATCTTATGTTTGTTTGTAAATAATCACTCAGTGTTTCAAGACACTATTTGGAAAGTGCGAGTGGTGAGGGAGTTTAGGCGTTCCACTTAAGCACCATTTCAGGTTCCCAAGGCCTGGTGTAGAGCTGTGTGGTGGTGGTGGAATCCCATTGGCTTCCACCACCACCACGTAAGCCCCATTCAAGATTCCCAAAGTCTGGCGTAGCTGTATTGTGGTGTTGAAAACCCACTAGCATTCATTACAGAGCCGTACGCCAGGCCCTTCGTTCCAATACCACCACACAGCCCGATGCCAGGCCTTGGGAACCTGGAATGGGGCTTGAATGGAGCGCTAAAGTTTTGTTTGTAAATCATTTATCCATTTATTTCATATTGTAATAGTATATGTAAAATTTGATGTGATAATAGCACAATGTAATGTATATGCAAAACATATGTATTAGTTCGTAGACCTTCCCGAGGCCGGAAAGGCTCGCCAGTTTGCAATTTGAAGATTTGCAATTGGCTCGCCACCAGGGGTGGCGAGCCTATTGCAAACTTGCTAAGGGTGGCACCGAAGAAAATTCAGCTGGCACATGGCGTTCATTGCCGTACCTTGATTCTTTAATCACCACCCATAAATCTATATAAATAAAATAAGAAATGTTTGTTTAAAATCGCTAACCTGCGAAAGATCTTCACCGATTGCTTTGAAATTTTCACACAACGTTCCATTCGCATCCATACTATATAGATGTCACGTCTGTCAAGGGACTAAAAGTTTTTTTTTTTAAAACTGTGTTTTTCATATGTTTTTCAAGTGAGGAAAATCTTCGAAACCTCTTTACCAATTNATATTTGAATGGAACGTTGTGTCAAAATTTCAAACCAATTGGTGAAGAACTTTCGGAGATTACGTGTGTTGCTCTTACATCCATCAGATGGCGCTATTTAAAAAAAAAGCATGTTTTTTCCTGTCACAGATGAAGTACGTATGTAGTAAGTATATGAAAACATGCGGCTATTCGAATTCAACGTTGTGTCAAAATTTCAAAGCGATCAGTGAAGAACTTTAGGAGATTAGTGATTTGGAACAAACAAACATTTCCATTATTATTTGTATAGATATAACAAGGGAAGGGAGTACCACCTCTGCCTGGAAGAAGGGGGACCCTTAGCCTCAGTGGAAACCACACATAACACATTAGAGAGAATGTTAGGTCCCCTCCAATACAGTTCTGTGTGCTTTTCTCCTACCACCCCCTTTCTTTTGTGTTCTATTTTTTTGCTTTATTATGTATTTAATGGTTAAATGATATACATTGGTTGATACAATAAGTGCTTAAAGGTTATGTATCTCTTGAAAAACACGACAATGGGAAACATTGATAAATGTCACAGGCACAAGTTCGATCCTTGTTGCAAATCCAACACTTCTTCGAATTTCTCCGTAGTTGGACTAGTTCCCCAAGATGCAACAGGCATTTTCCCTCTGAATCGCATCACTGAAGCGTGGGAACAAGAAACTTTTTCCTCTCTGGTTTTTTGTAGCGCCGATCAATTTTCCCCCAATTCCTTCAGGAATTTCAATGCACATTTTCCCCATGAACCGAGGGGGTCCGAGCCGATTGGAAGAAAGATGTAGCAGTTTGCTAGACCTCTGTGTATCGTAATTTTCTGCGATTCCCTGAAAGAAGCAGCGCCACTCCCTTCACGTGTGCTGTAGTGGAGGTAGGTACTGGCCAGTGTGGCAGTACACGTGTAGTCCCACACCACTTGCTTACCATCCTGCCAAGAAAGCAAGGTGACCCCATCTGGGCGCCTCTGAGGGTCGTTGAGTCTGAATAAGTGTGGTTCTCTTTGTGCTTTGGCGAGGATCCTCTTGATTATGTCGTTGACTTCTTCATGTCTTGCAATCTTACCCTGTGAATTACGACATACCAGACCATGACTACCATATTGGTCTGCCATCGCATTTCCGCTCATGCACCATGTTTGGTGAAAGTGGGGGTGGCAAGGCGCAAGGCAACTCCAATGCGGAGAGCGCCATGATTGAGACAAGTTCCCAGGGCTGCATTGAGCACAACAAATAAAAAAATCCCCGGCGTGGGGTGCTGTTACCGCTAGGAGCCGGTCTTGTTTTCAGCATCTGTGTTTTCAATCACTGTTGTGACAGTCTTTTCCATTATTGCGCTATCCCAGTGGGCCTTGTTTGTGATCTTTTGGGGCTTGTGGTCGGGGTAGAGGGTGTTCAGTGGTTTCCCATTGTCTGGCTGCTTCGATGAACGTTTGATCATGAGTTCCCGTGTTTCTCATCTGCTCTAGTAGGATCTTCCCTAATAATTCGTTGGCCGCTGTGCATGAGGATAAGAATGTTGGAAGTGCTACGTCAGTTGCCTATTTATGCCTATCCTCCAAAATCTCACTGGTAGTGTTGCTTGGTCCCACTTACTGTCATCTAAATCAAAGTTGAGCACCTTCCTGAATTTGACCTGAAGAGCTCATCATATTGATTTAGAAGTGGGTTGCCAAAATTGGGTGCACACCTTAAAAAGTATGTTAGCCTGGGCAAGGCCCTTTGTGAAAAGGTAGAGGGTATCATGGGAATCCAAGTCCCCCATTCTCTCTTCTATCCTTTTAGGTCGTTAAACTTTTTGTCACGGACTGCAGCAATGGCGCTGGGGTCCAGAGGTGCACCAAGTAGTGTGGTAGTGTGCTGTCCGTGGGTTTAATGACTGAGGTTTCAACAGATTTCACTGCTCTAATGATTACTTCACTGGATGCAATAATTTCGCACTTGGAGGGGTTAAGAACGAGACCCATGGTCTTCCCCCCATGTATTCCCGTTCTATTTGGAACTTTTTGTTCCGAGTAGCTATCCTGAGATCTTGAGGGTAATTTTAGATGATATCGGGGCCTAGTGTTCTCGTAGCTCAGTCCTCGATCAGGCCTCCTTTATTGTTACACATCCCCAGGAAGAAACCCGTAGCAGCTGTCTAACCCCCTGGTACCAATTTACTGCTAGGTGAACCGGTCATCAGGGTGAAAGAAACTCTGCCCATTTGTTTCCTCCTCCTCCGGGTATCGAACCCGGAACCTTAGGACTACAAATCCCGAGCGCTGTCCACACAGCCGTCAGGACCTAGTATCTAAAACAACAACAACAACCTCCTTCCAATCACAATCGACTTGATAATAGTCCAAGACGGACCGAATCATGGTCGTTTCTTTAATTTCTGGTGTGTGGTTTAGACATCATATCTTCATCCACGTTATTGTGACTCATTGTCTGAAAAGGATTTTAAATTACCTGTTTGGCCACCATATCCACCACGCCAGCCCGCAATCCGCCAGAAGGAATCATATGCCTGTATCTTGAAAAAAAAGGAGAAAGTTTAAATTTAATATTTCAAATATTCGTACGTGGTAAAAAAAATTCGTTTGCATTGGAAAAATTAATGGTAAGACAAATCACATTTCATCTCAAAAAGCCAAGAACACATGCAGTATTTTGTGATATGATTCATATTAGTATTATGGTCGTAATATCAGTGCAAATTTTACTCACATAAACTGAATATTATATCACCAGAAAACTTATCATAAAAGATAAAATATATTAAAAAATCCAATCATGATAATTCGCGGTTTCACAAAAACAAAACCTACGTAAAATTCAGGCTTTGTCCTAAATAATCCAAGGCTTCATCTTCTCGTCTTCCCAGTCTGATATTTGTACCTATCAGGTGGGCCTGATCGACTGCTATTTTGAGACTTGGACGCTCGATAAATCTGATAATATAAACAAATATTTTAGGTACGAAGACACAAAATATTTATTACAGCATAAAAATAAATTCGAGCATATTCCAAGTTTCACATTCAGGATATATATATATATATATATATATATATATATATATATATATATATATATATATATATATATATATATATATATATATATATATATATATATATATATATTATATATATATATATATATTTATAGTCTGACGCGACACTTGAGCGCGTTTCGTAAAACTTATTACATTTTCAGACTTTAGTTTATCCACACAAACTTATGCCTGAAACAGCATTGGCTCTTATACCTGCATTTGGGTGAGGTGATGTAATACAATGGTGGGGTGAAAAACAACTTTCAACAGAACAATGGGTATAGATTTGCAGAAGTTGGGTAAAAAAATAGCCTCATTGGACGTAGAATCACTGTTTACCAACGTACCTGTGGATGAAACAATCGGGATGATAGTGGACCGAGTGTATCGTGATCCGGCCTGTACTCCTCTTGACATACCAGAAAATATCCTGAGGAAACTACTCCAAGCTTGTACTAAGGAGGCACCTTCTTGAGCCCGGATGGGCACATGTATAAGCAAGTAGATGGGGTCGCCATGGGTTCTCCCTTAGGTGTCCTGTTTGCGAACTTCTACATGGGTACTATCGAGAAAAAAGTCTTAGTCGACTTGAACTTGAAACCGGCCATATACTGCAGGTATGTTGACGACATTTTTACACAGGTACCTGATGTCAGACATCTGCAGGAGCTGAAAGAGGCGTTTGAGCAGAATTCTGTGTTGCGTTTCACTTACGAGATGGAGAAGGATGGGAAGCTGCCCTTTCTAGATGTAACAGTCATGGAAAGGAGCGGAGGTTTCCACACTGCAGTCTACACTAAGGAAACAAACATAGGAATGTGCCTAAATGCCAACAGTGACTGCCCAGACAGGTACAAGAGGAGTGTTGTTAACGCTTATGTCGACCGTGCTCTCAGCCACAGCTCAGAATGGAAGCAAGTCGACGAAGAACTCTGTAGGGTAAGGCAGGTCCTAGTCAACAACGGCTTCTCCAATGGTTTCATTGAAGACATCATAAGAAGGAAAGTGAAACGCCATGCAACCTCTGAAGAGACAACTAATACAACACCTATACCCCCTATTAGACTATTTTACAGGAACTTCTTCTCCACAGCTCATAAAACGGAGGAAAGGGTCCTGAAAGATATTGTTAATAGAAATGTTATCCCTACAGACAAAAATCAGAAGATACAACTGACGATTTACTATAAAACCAAGAAAACGGCCAACCTACTCATGAGAAACTCTCCAGACACAAAGCAGAACGCTTTGAAAGAGACCAATGTCGTCTATGCCTTCAAATGCCCACTTGGGGACTGTAAGCCTCAAAGAACTCAGTATATAGGCAAGACAACAACATCTCTTTCCAGGCGATTAACGATGCATAAGCAACAGGGCTCTATCAAGGAACATATAATCTCTTCCCACAACCAGACCATCACCAGAGAAGTCTTAACAAAAACACGGAAATCATCGATAGAAACAGCGATAGCAGGCGGCTTGATATCTGCGAGGCACTACACATTAAGAAGTCAACACCAGCAATCAACAGCCAATTAATGCACAATTATATTCTACCCACTTCAAGACTCCGCTCCAATATAGAAGCATCAAGAAATATGGGCCAATAGGCCCTCTGCAGTTACTTCTATTCTTCCCTTTAGCTATACCCATTGTTTCGTGTTCTGTGTTGTGTTGAAAGTTTGTTTTCACCTCATCCAAAACTATTGTAACATATCACCTCACCCAAATGCAGGTATAAAATCGAAGCTGTTTAACTCTGTTCAGTTATAGTTTTGTGTGTGTAAACTAAAGTCTTTGAAAATGTAATAAGTTTTACGAAACGCGCTCAAGTGTCGCGTCAGACTAGAAATAAAAATGAATTTTGGAGAACTGATTTTTCAATTACCATCGACAGTAAAAAGAAACATAAGAAATATAGAGAAAATTCGTGTTAGAATTATTAATCTTACTTTTTCGGTCATATTTAATAATATTCTCTACAGGAAAGACTGCTACCAAAATATACTATATATATATATATATATATATATATATATATATATATATATAATATATAATATATATATATATATAT
>WNGS01042084.1:0-11179 GCA_020271785.1 Procambarus virginalis | reverse complement strand
CGGTTACTAACTCTAAATCAGCAGAAACATCTAAGAAGCAAGAAGAGATGTTACAAAGTTAAGAACCATTTTAACTCCCTACAACAGCAAACACTTCAACCCAAGACGAATCAGACCACTTAAGCTCCTTGATTCTTGTTGGGATTGAGTACTACAGATGTTGGAGGTAGCATGTTTGGAGCAGATGCTCTTTTGTTTATGATCTTGTTAACAATATTTCATGTACCTGATATTTGTTTTGTTGTTGTTACTGGCGGAGAATAAAACCATGAGGACGAAGATTGTTTCTCTGACCACAACCATTACAGTGGCGACGAGGATTAAACATCTCCGGCAGAGAGCTTGGGTACGAGACGTGGTGTGAGGATCAAGAGAGAGCAGGGTACGTCGTGTGGACGAGTGGACGCTTCGCATACAACAGTACAGTGTGCTACCACCGTGACAATGACTACGCCGCTCATGTCAATGGAGCCGTTAAACACTGCCAAGATCTCGTTGGACCTGTGGCTCAGCCTGCTGGAAGCACACTTTCAGTGCCGGGAGATTAAGGAGGACGCCAACAAGAAAGCGGTACTCTTAGTTTCACTGGGCTCGGAAGCATATAGTGTTCTCGGAAATTTGTGTGCACCGGAGCTACCGCACACGAAGACCTATGTAGACCTGATTGCTCTGCTTAAACGTCAGTATGTGGTGAAACCATCATATCACAGGAGTTTGATGGATTTCCAGAAGAGGACGAAAAAGCAGCACGAATCAGTACAGGATTTATTTGCGGATTTGAAGGCTTTGGCTAACCTCTGCAACTTCGGAGCACAGTTGGACGGTAGGGTTAGGGACCAGTTGTTCATGGCAGTGGAAAAGGAGAATTATTTCCCTAACCTGGTGGCAGAAAATTTGGATCTACAATCGATGACTTCATGGACAGTGCTCGAGAAGATATTGAACCTGGAAAGGGCTTTTGGAAGTAAGACTTCTACTCAGGAAATTATGGTCGTACAGGGCCAGACCAGATGCAAACACTGTGGATACAGGCACATAAGTAGCAAGTGCAAGTTTCGTGCATATATATGCAACTTTTGTAACAAGGAGGGACACTTGCAGAGAGTGTGTAGGGAATTTCTGAACAGGAACAACAAGGCCTGGGAGAGGAGACGACCAGGTAATGCAGGAAGAAGAGGTAGTGGTACTGTGGTCAAGGCGGTAGAGGAAGGTAAACCGTCTGAAGAAGCTGCAGGTGAGGAAAACCGACTATATTCGGTGAAAGAAAAGGTATGTTCAGTGAAGTCACAAGTGGTGAATTTTGTAATTAATGGGAAGTTAGTTCCCTTGGAACTGGACACTGGTGCGGCAGTGTCAACATTGTCTAGAGATTGGGCAGATACCTTGCAATTGAATGTAAAACCAGGTAAAAAATCTTTAAGTGCTTATGATAATGTACCGATTAAGGTCTATGGCAAGGTGTCGGCAAAAGTAGGTTATAATGGAAAAGAAATTGTCCAGGATTTTTATGTAGTGGATTCACATAATCCTAGCCTATGTGGTAAGGATCTCATGGAAAAAGTGGGAATTTTCTTGGCGGGCCTAGATGAATTGTCGATAGTTAAAACAATTAAAAGTGCCGAACAAATGTTAGATAAATATTCAGTGGAGGCAGATAAGCCAATTAATAGCATGGTTGCAAAAATTCACCTGAAAAGTGGGGCTTCACCTAAATTTTTCAAGGCAAGAACAGTGCCGTTTCATTACAAGCAATTGGTAGAATCAGCCCTGGAAAAGCATGTGGCAGAAGGCATCTTAGAGCCAATTACACATAGTGAGTGGGCAGCCCCAATTGTACCAGTGTTGAAGGCAGATCGGAAATCCTTGAGAATCTGTGCAGACTTCAAGGAACTGAACAACCGCATACACTGTGAGAAGTACCCTTTACCTAAGATAGATGAGTTATTGTCAGTGGTCTGCAAGGGAGCAATTTTTTCTAAGATTGACCTGAAGGATGCTTACTTGCAAATTCCTGTAGAGGAGGAGAGCCAGAAATTGTTAGTGATTAATACCCACAAGGGGTTATTTAAGTATAAAAGACTTCCTTTTGGACTCTCCTCGTCTCCAGCAATTTTTCAGAGATTCATGTCCCAGTTGTTAGTTAACATTGAAGGTGTGGCTAGTTTTTTAGATGACATTATTGTATGTGGAGAGAATGAGGAAGTGCATGATGCTAGATTAGAACAAGTTTTGAATCTTTTGCAAAAGCACAATGTGAAGATTAATAAGGGAAAAACAACGTTGAAGACCAAGGCCATTGAATACCTGGGGTACCATATTTCAGGTAAGGGCTTTACTCCTTCTCACAAAAATGTAGCTGCTATAATAGATGCCCCAGCCCCAACATCAGTTGGGGAAGTACAGTCTTTTGTTGGGATGGTTACATATTTTTGTAAGTTTGTGAAGAACTTTTCAACAAAATTAGCACCCTTGTATGAATTGTTGAAAAAAGGGGCTAGATTTAAGTGGGCAGCAAGAGAGGAAAATGCATTCAGGAATATTAAGCAGGAATTGATCAATTCTCCAGTGCTCACTAATTTTACAGGTAGACTCCCATTAAAACTGGAGGTAGATGCTTCCCCAGTAGGAGTGGGTTGTGTATTATTACAGGAAGTAGATGGTCAGGATAAAGTAGTATATTTTGCTAGCAAGAAGTTATCTCCTGCAGAACAGAATTATTCTCAGTTAGATAAAGAAGCTTTAGCTTTGGTATATGCTGTAAAGAAACTGAGGTATTTTCTGCTGGGGAGGAAATTTCTTGCTAGAACAGATCATAAACCCCTGCTAGGATTGTTTGGCAGAGGTAAGCAAGTTCCAGTTAATGCCAATGCTAGAATTCAAAGATGGGCATTACTACTCTCACAGTTTGAGTATGATTTAGAGTTTAAGCCAGGCAAGGATAATGTAGTAGCTGATGCATTAAGTAGATTGCCTGTGACAGAAGAATTAAATTCCAGTATTCCAGTGGAGTATGTTAACCTGGTGGAAGCTATGTCTTTTGAGGATATTTCATTCCAGACTATTAGGAAGGCAACTGGTAGAGATCCCAAATTAAGTCTGTTGTTGAAATATGTCAAATATGGTTGGAATGATAATTTGTTATTGTCAGAGTATGCTGCAGTGAAGGCTGACCTTAGTATTCACCAGGATGTACTCTTGTATAGGAATAGAGTGGTGGTGCCTGGGGAACTGAGATGTAAGATTTTGGAACAGCTGCATGTAGGCCATAATGGCATAAATGCTATGAAAGCAGAAGCTAGAAGTTGGGTTTGGTGGCCAAAAATAGACCAGGATATTGCTGAGGTAACAAAAAATTGTCATATTTGCTTTAAGAATTATCAGAAACCCCAGGCCCCAGTACTTTCTTGGCCATGCACTGGAAAACCCTGGTCTAGACTTCATGTAGATTATGCGGGACCTATGGATAATAAATATTACCTAGTGGTGGTGGATTCATACACCAAATTTCTGGATGTGCATGTGTGTAATTCCACCACATCATCTGTAACTTGTGAATTACTAAGGAAAACATTTTGTAATTTTGGATTGCCAGACATAATTGTCTCAGACAATGCTCCTTATTTTGTTTCTGTGGAAATGGAGGATTTTTTTTTAAAAAAATGGTATTAAACATGTAACACCTGCCCCCTATAATCCTTCTTCAAATGGTCTAGCAGAGAGAGCAGTGAGATCCTTGAAAGAAGGGTTAAAGCGGTTTACGGAAGGTACTATTAATACAAGGCTTTGTAGATTTTTATATAATCAAAGAAAAACTGTTCATTCTACTACTGGTAAATCTCCTTCTGAATTACTGTTTAATAGACACTTTAAAGTGCACATGGAAGCAGTAAAGACAGATCCCAATAAAGAGAAATCGGTAACTAGCTTGGCCAGTCAGTTGGCTCAGGGAGAGGAATTGTTGTTTAATGAGGGGGATGCAGTATATGCAAGGAATTTTGGAAGTGGAAAGCCCTGGGTGGAAGGAAAAATTAGGGAAGTCCTGGGCCGCAGGAACTTCACTGTGCAAGTGCAGAGTTTTGGGAACATTAATTGGAAAAGGCATGCCGATCAGCTCATGCCAAGGTTCACAGGGAATTTTGAAGACCCTTCAGGTGGGGGTGGGGCAACTAGTGATATCCATCCTAATAATGAAGGGATAGCAGCACCTGCAGGTGACTGTGAGGCAGAGCAAGGGGCAGCAGAGGGTTATGGGGATACAGTCAACCCTATGGACTCTACAAGGAGTAATTCAGAAGAATGTTTCCCAGAAGTAACAGGTCAGGACTCCAGTTGAGAAAATCAGGAAGAGTCATACGACCGCCTGATAGACTTAACCTGTAGGGATAGAGTTTATTTAAAGGGGGAGGAATGTTGGGATTGAGTACTACAGATGTTGGAGGTAGCATGTTTGGAGCAGATACTCTTTTGTTTATGTTCTTGTTAACAATATTTCATGTACCTGATATTTGTTTTGTTGTTGTTACTGGCGGAGAAGAAAACCATGAGGACGAAGATTGTTTCTCTGACCACAACCATTACAATTCTGTTATCATCTCATCACATGATTTTCCCCATGAAACTGACAGAGAAGACTGTACTGCCATCGTGATCCAGGAATTGCGTACTAAGTTGAATTATTCAATCGAAGCAAGTGACATCAAGTCAGCTTATAGAGTGGGTACGAAATCAACTGGTACAAATAACAGGAAGATTCGTGTGAAGTTAGATAGCTGCTCTCGCAAGTCTGACCTTATCACTGCTGCAGTCGCTAAGAAATCCAATGTTTATGTGAACGAATGTCTAACCAGATTCAGACAAAATCTCTTATTTAAACTACGTGGAATCTGCAAAAGATCCCGTGCTATTAAACATTGTTTTGTGCGCGATGGTAAAATAATAGCTAGGAAAACTGACTCTGGAAAAACTTATGTCATAACCACTGAGGCACACCTCACTTCTTTCCTGGATGATTGTGGGATATCAGCTGCATAATCGGAACATAATTTGTAGTCTCACATACAACCAAAGTGTACTTAAGCTCTGCCTTTCCTTTCCAAAGGTTTTTTTTTTATTTTATTTTTTGTTTGTCATCTTTGCCTGTTTTACTCTTAATTATTTGGTCTTAGTTAATCCCCTTGTCACTAAACCTAGGGATTTTTATTACCCTGTTATATTTAAAGTAACTTGGTATCTGTTTTTTGTAATCATTTATTGGAATTAGTTAATAGTATAATTGTTTTATAAGCATCTACCTCAGTATCATAGTAAAATCTTCCACATTAATATACTCTCACCCTGTTTATTTTTACACTTAGATTTATATTATAGTAAATTTCAAGATTTACTTAGATTTACATGTCATCTTTTTTTTATCTCTCTCTCGGAATTATCTATTTGAGCTCACTCGGTTTTCTTAGGTTCATACCATTTATAGGATTTTAATTAACCATTACTAAGCTAATTATCTTCAAGATCATTTACTTTATGATTATTACTTTTCTTAATATTTTTTATTTTACACTTATATTTTTTTTTTTTGCATTTAAATTATCAGTCTCTACTGATTTTTTGTTTTTTTATTTTATCTAACTTCTGTGCCCTTCCTGGCTATCTATTGGATATTTATTTTACTTCTAAATTGTTACTATTTTATTGTATTTGCTTTTATTCTTGTGTTTTGCTATATCGTATATCTTGTATCGTGATCCCTCTGCATCTCTATGCACACTGATATTGATCCTGATCAAAATCTTGTCTCATATCTACACCAACCAGCACATTGATCATCATTATTGCAAGTATTTCACAGCACACCAGGCTAAAAACAAACTTCAAAATAACACCTGTTTATCAGTTTACAACCAAAATGTTAGATCACTTGGTAAACATTTTGACGATTTAAATGCATTACTCACAGCACTAGGTACTAACTTATCGTTCATTATTTTAACAGAAACTTGGCTAAATAAAGACTATACCCAACTCTATAACTTAGCTGGTTATAAAGCCATTCATAACTGTAGGCCTAATAAAAAAGGTGGTGGCACAGCTATATATTACCGAGATACATTTATCTGCAACAGTGTTATTAGTGACAGAGATGACTACTGCGAATATACTTTTCCTCAGTTTACAATTAAATCCCTTAAATCCTCTTTGACTATTGAAGCCATCTATAGATTTCCCAATACTAACATAGCTTCTTTCTCAGACAACCTAAGGAATCTTATTATTAACAACAATCTCAACAAAAACCACATCATTCTGGGAGGAGATTTTAATATTGACCTGGGTCAACAAAATTGCTCTCAAGTTGACTATTTCCTCAACAGCATGAACTCCTGTATGCTAATCCCCACAATCACCAAACCTACCCGAGTCACTCAAACATCAGCCACTACCTTGGATCACACATGGACAAACATAACAGCTCCCCTTGTATCTGGTATAATCTACGACAGAACAACTGACCACTATCCTACCTATCCTACCTTTCTCATAGCGAACATGGACATAACACCACCAAAAAGCAAGAAACTTTCATTCAGGCTACACAGTGAATCAGCTTTAGGAAATCTTACAGATGCACTTCACAATATGTGCCTTGATTGTGCCTTGCCTTGATTGAAACTATTGACAACAAATTCTCTTTTATTATACTTACTGAAACGTGGTTGAAAGAGGATACTACTCAACTCTTTAACATGCCTAACTACTCTGCAATTCACAACTGTCGTCAAATTCAGAGAGGTGGTGGTACTGCTCTTTACTACCACCAAGAACTAACATGCTTAAAAATAATTAGAACTAGAGACTGCTGTGGGGAGTATATCTTCGCCAGTTTCAGAGTCAAGGGTGCCGAGTCTGTCCTGTCTGTGGGTGCAGTCTATAGAATTCCTAACACTGATGTGTCCGAATTCAATTCAAACCTTAGAAATCTAATACTCGATAACAGACTGAACAAAAACCAGCTAATTATCGCAGGGGACTTTAATATTGACCTCTGCGAGATTGAACACCCTACTGCTGTTAGCTTCCTCAACTGTATGAATTCCTGCTTCCTCATACCCTTAATCACTAGACCTACTAGAATCACTGATAGTACTGCCACGACTCTTGATCACATTTGGACCAACATAACCTCTCCGCTTACTTCAGGTATAATCACCGATAGCACTACAGACCATTACCCCACATTTCTCTTAAGTAACATTATCAAACCACCTCTTGAGTCAAGGGAGTTAACCTTTAGGCTGCACAATGAAACTGCTATAGACAATTTTATAACTGCTGCTGATAATGTCAACTGGGAATCCGAGTTAGGTAACATAGGGGACATCAACCTAGCAGTGTAATCTTTTCTTCAAAAAACTCTTAACCTTTATAACACCCACTGTCCTAGGCTTACAAAACAAGTCACAACCAAAAGGCTTAACAATCCTTGACTTACAAAGGGAATACTTAAATCCATTAATAAAAAACATGACCTTGAGAAGAAGTATAGGTTAGGAACCGTCTCCAAAGAATTTTCAAAGAATTACTCGTTATTGCTATCTAAAATAATTAGACGAGCCAAAGCTAAATACTACGAAGATAAATTTACCCAAATAAAGAGCAACATTAAAAAACTTGGAGCACAATCTCACAAATATTGGGATCAAAGAAGATTTTAAATAACAAACCAACACTCCTGTCCAATAACGATGGTCAGCTTTCAGCCTCTGATTCTGCTATTGAGTTCAATAGGTTCTTCTCTTCCATTGGGTCATCCCTTGCAAATGATATTCCATCTTCCAGTACTGATGTTAAGGACTATCTTACAGGTAACTATCCACAATCTCTGTACCTAAAGCCTACTAATTCCACTGACGTCAATGAGATAATCCTTTCCCTTAAAACCAAGTCTAGTGCCCTTGATGAGATACCAACTTTAATTTACAAAAAAGCCTCCAGATCTTTAGCCCCTGCTATTGCATTGCTCTTCAACAAGTCACTTGAACTCCAAACCTTTCCAGATATTCTAAAGAAAGCGAGAGTAACCCCTGTCCACAAATGTGGTGATCTCACAGATGTTAACAACTACAGACCTATATCAATCCTGCCTAACTTGTCAAAAATATTTGAAAAACTAATCTACAAGCAGCTTTACTCTTATCTAGCCAAACACAATATACTTAGCTCTTGTCAATATGGCTTCAGACCCAAAAAAAGCACTAACGATGCACTTATTAGTATGATTAACTTGATTCATGCAGCTCTTGATAAAAATGAGTTCCCTGTTGGGTTATTTGTGGACCTGCGTAAGGCTTTTGACACTGTCAACCACCAAAACCTTCTTCTTAAATTACATCATTAAGGAGTCAGAGGACACTCCCTGCAATACCTCAAATCTTACCTTACTGACAGGCTCCAGTATGTTTCTGTGAATAATTCAATTTCTCCCACCCTACCCATCAACATGGTGTTCCTCAGGGCAGCATACTTGGCCCTCTCCTCTTTCTCATCTACATTAATGACCTTGCAAATGCCTCCCAACACCTCAAACCAATTCTATTTGCTGACGACACAACCTTCATTTACTCCATCCTGACCCCCTTGCTCTAAATGCCACAGTAAATACTGAGCTAAATAAAGTCCATCTTTGGCTAACTGCCAACAAACTCATCCTTAACATTGACAAAACTTTCTATATTCTGTTTGGCAATAAATCCTCTAATCAAATAAATCTCAAAATAAACAATACCCAAATTTGTAACAAATTAGATGGCAAGTTCCTTGGCGTTCTCATTGACCACAAGCTGAATTTCCAGGGACACATTCTAAATATATAAAAAAACCAGCGTTGAATGTAATGAAACGCCATTTTCTGGGTGAGTCCCAGAGGCTCCCCGGAGCTATCCCAGGCTGATATGCTAATGTCAGACTTTGGCATCAGTCATGTGTATGGAGCTCTTAGGCCTACCGGGGACCACGGCCAGAACCGGGCCCCCTCAGAGAGGCAAGGGGAGCAATGGCCTATAGAAGCCCCCATGTGGTTGGAAGCATTCTATGTCTGCCATCGACCGGGACAGGCACCCAGAAAGGTAAGCCTCAAAACAAACCCATATTCTGGTTAAAATTGCTACCAAAAGCCGAACTAGTGGATAGAACTCCCCAACAGAAAAACAAGCAAACTAGTATGACGTCACACGTCACCGCGCCGCTGTCTGCGCAGCTCCCCCCTCCCCGGGAGGGGGAAGGGGGAGCCCCAGACCTCCCACGCCGGCTATCCACCCATCAGTTCTTCGGCTGATGCTATAGGCACCGGTTATGTGCTCCGGCTCCAGTGGTTGTTTCAGCACTGTACTTAGAGTGTGGTGTCGGTTTTCTAGGTGGTGCGTGAGCCGGGAGTTATTCTCCAGTACTCGGGCTGCATGCGCCTAGGGTTCCCTTCCCTAGGTGCCCTGTAAGTACTGCCCTTGGGACTTGGGGCCACCTTCCACAAGTTCCTTGGGGTCTGCCCCTGCTAGGTCGTTTACTGCTTGGTTTTCGGCCCTCTTTGTGTGCTCGGGTGTTCTGTCTCCCTTGTTCGCCTTAGAGTAAGGGGCAGTTTTGCACTGGTGGGGCGCAGGGTACTGTGCAGCTTGTCTTTTCCCAATCATAGCGGCCGGCTCTGTTCCGCTTGGGTATGCTGTCCTCTTGCGGGGTTTTCTTTTTGTTGTTGTTTTTCTACATGGCGGGGGGGGGGGGTCTGCCTTCGTTCTTGCCCCTTGGGTCCCTTGTGTTCTGAGTATTTCTGGTGGCACCCCCTGCTAGGTCCCCGTGAGTGTACACGTCTCAGGGGTTCAGCTCTTAGAAAGTTGTTTGGTAGCTTTGGGCGCCGGTTAGCAGTACCCTGCCTGGGATTACCTGAGCGCGAGTCCTCTTATAGTAAACGCTCGAGATCCTGGGAAACCCCTGGGGGCGCGTGGGTCCGATGGATGTGACCCCAGAGTCCCCCCCTCGCTTCCAGCGAGTTTGAGGGTTGCTCACCCCTTGTCTCTGGGTGACTCTCTGTTTTGCCTCCGTCTGCTGCCTGTGGGGTCGGTGACACCTTCGACCCGGAGTCCTGCGAGTTTGTTGCTCGTTGTGGCTCGGTTACCCAGTTGTGCTGACTAAGCGGGTGCGGGCAGCAGGGGCGTTGCACTTGAGCCTTGGTGGTGGCAACGCTCTCGTGGTTACTCCCCGGGAGGGCCGGGGGTGCCCCATTTTGGTTCTTGTTTTCCCCTGGATTCCCCTTCCTGCCTGCATCCGGTTCCTTACCGTCTGTAGTTTCAAGGCGGGGTTTGATGGTGTTGAGACTCGGGCGGTCTCGGGGAATTCCCCTTCCGGGGTAGTGATGGGGGCATTTGAGCCTGTTCCTCCAGCTGTGTTGTAAGAGTCTGCCAGTGGGCTCCCTTCCTTAGTGTTTTCATGGCTGCCCCGGTTTTCTGGTACGGCCGGGGCTTTGGGGGGATGGCTCAGCCTGGGGCCTGTTATGTAGGTTCCCGGGGCTGGGGAGGGGCTGCCTTGGGGGGCCTTGGCCCCGTAGGACCCCGTGGGGGTTTTTATCCCCCTCTAGGTGGGGCTTGTGGTTACACGGAGTGGGGTTTTCTTCCCCACTCGCCGTACGTGCTGTTGGGCGTCGGCCCCTCCCCGGGCTCGGTTCCTTGGTCTTTGAGTCGGTTGGTTCCGTCCTGTGGGTGGATGTTTCCCCCCACCCCTTTTTTTGGGACGGTATTTTCGTCATGTTTCCCCGTTCTTGGGGTTCTACGTGACTTCTGGTCTCGGGTGCACCTGCGCCTTTGTGTGCCTTCAGGACTGTTTTTGGCTTCCGTCTTCCGAACCCTCCCTTCCGTGAGGGTTCGGGAAGGTTTTTCACTACTTCCCGCATTATTGGAACGTCTGTCGGCTCCTCATCCTTGTCGCTGTTTTGGGCTACTTGCGGGTGGGCTGCTTGTGGCCAGTGGCCCGGTTTGGGCTACTTTTGGCCTGGTTGGGTTACTTGTAGTCCTGTTGGGCTACTTGTAGCCCTGTTGGGCTACTTGTAGCCCTGTTGGGCTGCTTGTAGCCTTGTTGGGCTGATTGTGGCCCGGTTGGGTGCTTTTTTGGGCTCTGTCTTCGCTTCGTTGGCCGGTTTTCT
>WNGS01042073.1:68469-81352 GCA_020271785.1 Procambarus virginalis | reverse complement strand
CTGTGGTGTACAATTTGTAGAGGTACACACGAGTTGATCTAAGAATGTTATATGTGTTATTTGTAAGGTGCACAAATGGCAATAATGAGTCATCGGAAGAACTATTCCCACTGGGATACATCTAAGCCTCTCGTCCTAAAAGCTAGCAGCAGCTGTCTTCCAAATAATCCCATTGATACTTCTCAGCCTGGCCATTTCTTCTCTGGGTTGTAAGGAGTCGTACGGGTAGTTGCTGAAATCCCCCTTTTTTTAGAACAAAATCTTTCCAACTCCTCCGAATAAAGGACAGTACCCCTATCAGATGTATACTATTATCAGGCATACCAAAGATGCACAACCACTGCACCAGGGCACTGAATTACTGTACCGTCCCCGTAGTCATATCTGAACAAGGTGGGAATGCAAAGGGGAATCTAGAGAAATCAGCTACAACAGTAAGGATAATATTTTATTCCCTTTGAAGTGATGTGTTCCTTTAAAATCATGTTGGATCTTTCAAATGGCTGAGTAGCTTTAATCAATTGCCCAGAGTCAAACTTGCACAACCGAGGTTTAAGTTCAGAGCATGCAGAGCAAAAATTAGTCATCATCTTCACTTCCTCCACAGAATAACGCAGATTTCGACATCGGACAAAAAGAGCCATAGGCTCGGTGCATCTCCTCCTCTTCCCCTTGTGTCTTCCTTCACATGTTGTATGTTAGGAAATTCATGTCTATAACATCTACTAACTTTGCTTCCCACGTTTCGTCTCCTCCATGGGGATTCCTTTATTCCCAATTTATCTCTCCATGATTTAGATCCCCCCATGACCAGCTGCTTTGCTCTCATTCTGTGAGATAATGTTGCTGTCTTCTGCAGTTCATCTATGCATGCCTTGTTGTTGTCATCATACTCCTGCCTGGGTCTTCTTCTGTTTGGTGGGGAATTGTAGATTACAAGATCACACTCTTCCTCCCATCTGCTGTCAGAGTTCCATGATGAAGCTTGTGCTCTCATTGGTAACCCAATTTCCAAGGTCTTCAAACTTCATTTCCGCTTTATTAGGAGTGCCACTCCTCTCCCTGTCTTTGTGTCCTCTCTTTTCTTATCACCTGGTAGCCCTCTGGAAATATTGCATCCGAGATCATGTCATATATTTTAGTTTCTACTATTGCAACTATGTCAGAATCTGCCTCACTCACTCTTTCTTTATCTCTTCTGCTTTATTAGATACCCCATCAGCATTGGTGTACCAAACCTTGAGAGTCTTCATGGAAACTCTGGTACCAGAGTTCGCCCTTTCTCCATGGGTCTGGGGGATCTGGGGGTGTCCTGGGGGGGTTAATGGGGGCTGGGGAATCCGGGGGGTGTGTCTGGGTGGTGAATGGGTCTTGAGGGGTGCTTGGGGGACGAATGGGGGGCTGGGCATCTAGGAAGGTAGGTAGGAAGGTTTGGGTAGGGCTTGGGTAGGTAGGCCTGGAGTAGTAAGGGCATAGTGGGTTTGAAGATTAGGGAGGGTCTGAGAGGCATAGAGGGGTTGAGAGGTAGCGTAAGGTTGAGAGTCAGATAAAGGTTTAGAGGATGGGGAGGGGGGAAGGATAGAGGGGGTGGGGGAAGAGGGGCAGATGGAACATGGATAGTGATAGTGGGAAAGAGGTTGTATTAGTCAGGGGGATCTCAGGGGTAGGTGTGGGCATTGTGGCAGAAGGAGGGGGGGAAGAAGAAATGGAGGAAGAGGTGGGGGTTCCCCGTCCACCACGGGGCGTCCATGTGCCCCCTCGCGAGGGTAGGGGGTCACATGGAAGGAGACGGGATGAGGAGGGGTGAGGGCAGGGTGAGTTTGTGGGGTTGAGGGGATGACGGCTGGGCGGGTTTTGGGGGTTGAGGGGATGAGGGCTGGGCGAGTTTTGGGGGGTTGACGGGATGAGGGGATCCTTGGAATGTGGATTGAAGCAGATGGATTCGAATGCAATGGGGTCAGAGGGGTCAGGGGGAGATGTTGGGGCGATAAGCAGGGCAGGGAAGGCTGATTTGGGGGGGGTGCGATCTGGGAAGCAGGTGTGGGCTCATTAGCTCGGGGTGGGTTAGCACTGGGGTGGGTAACTACGCTCATATTTGACGAGGTGAGTCGTGGAGGTCGGCTCATGTCTCTATGGCTCATTTGGGCACTCAATTTCCACCTGTGTCCCCTAGTGCGTGTACCCTTTGTGGTAAATTGTCTGTCTTTATCTACCGCTATCAATTCCTCTGAGAATCTTGTATGTGGTGATCATGTCCCCTCTAACTCTTCTGTCTCCCAGTGATGGGAGGTTTAATTCCCGTAGTCTCTCCTCATAGCTCATAGCCCTCTAATGCTTGACTAGATATGCTTATGCTTAGTCTTATGCTTGACTAGATATGCTTATGCTTAGTCTTATGCTTGACTAGATATGCTTATGCTTAGTCTTATGCTTGACTAGATATGGACTCCATGCTGGAGCCGCATACTCCAGGATTGGTCTGACATATGTGGCATACAAAGTTCTGAAAGATTCCTTACACAAGTTTCTAAAGGCTGTTCTTATGTTAGCCAACCTGGCATATGCCGCTGATGTTATCCTCTTGATATGAGCTTCAGGGGACAGGTCTGGCGTGATATCAACCCTCAGGTTTCTCTTTCTCTCAGACTCTTAAAGTATTTCATCACCCAAATGATACCTTGTATCTGGTCTCCTGCTCCCTACACCTATCTTCATTGTGAGGGGATGGTTCACCAGCTCACTTACAATAGTGCTCTTATGCCTGTGGGAGGCCAGTACACTTGTTAAGTGCACTTGTTAAGTGTGCGGACTTAACTTTGGTAACCAGCAACTGAAACATCTAGTGTTTGGGCTTACGTGAGAGCCCCAGTCACCAGCAGCCCAGAAATGTTACCGTGGCCGTGGTAGCATGTCTGTGGACAGAGATAGAGCCGATAGCATCTCTCATTGTATAGCTAGGGCGAGACTCTAGTTTGCGCGGGGAAACAGTTAGGCCTGGCGTGGGTAGCTGCGGGCCACCCGCGCGCGCGAGCCACTTGAGGCGTCGCCATGGAAACAGATGCCATCTTAGTAAACATCTTGAGCCGCCATGTTGGTCGGCCATCTTGGAGTTGCCCTAGGGGCTATGCTACACCGTCGCTGATTGGAGGAGAGGGGTAGGCCCCAGTATGCCTTCCTCTCATTGGTTATTCCGAGGAATACGCGGGAATCAACGGTGTGAGCGTCATTCTGGACAGAACCATCACCCTGTCAAGACGCTCCTATGCTCAATTCGGCCAAATTGAGTATATTGCGTCGTGGTGGTTCGACAACTCAGCTGTTTCAACTCCTGCTTCAATCTACTACAGCGGTCGTCACAGAATCCGGCCGTAGTCGTCGCTTGGAGGGGAATGGACATTGTGAACAGCGAGTGAAGAGAAGATCTTATCTGGGATCGTGGGGTAATGTGCATACGAGCAGTAACAGACTCGTAGATCCCATACCAGTGATGATTAGACTTGCTAGTGCTCTGTAGCAGTCGATGGGAACGGGGAAATAAGTGTTAGTGCTTTAAGGCAGATTTCCCATGTTTGTTTAAGACGATATCATTGTGCGCGTCACCTGTGTACGAACGCTTCACTTACCGGTGGGTCGAGGGTACGAAACAAGCCGTGTTGTGGGAGGGTTCGGTGCGCGCCATTGTACGAACGATACCGCGGAGGTACCAACCAGCCAGCCACCCATAGCGGGGTACCTGATGTATGGGAATGGTGTGTGTAAGCCGGCAGTATGAATGTAAGTACCTATGTGTGTATTTCTGGTGATTAGTAGTCTCTAAAGCTTGAATTCGAGGTCAAGTGTTCCGTCGCATTGTCACGCAGCACCTGTAGGTGAAGTGAAGTGTGGGCGAGGAGATAATCACCCTGGTTGTCATCTCGTCAGTCCTGAGGGACGTGCGTCTTGTGAGCACAGACGTATACAGAGTGTGTGTGTGTGTGGGTACACACGGGAACAGAGTATATACATAGATTAGCCAAGGACTGAGAGGATGTCCATGTAATAATTATATTATTCCATTGTGGTAATTATTCATTCTTGATCGTCCGTGGGACGGAGTGATATCATTTCATGTGTAGTCTTGCAGGTGTGGAATTTCAACACTGAGCGCTCAGGTATGTGGTAACGTCAGTGATTCCTGGCATGATTATTGTGGAGTGGCCCACAGTGTGGTTAATTAATTAATTTGTATTGTTCCCAGGGGCCGTGAGAAGTGTGATTATATATACATATTGTGGTTGCAGTATTAACGTAATTTTGGTAGAATTTGGTGAGTGACGAGGCTGTCGGGAGTGACAGCCCTCGCTCTGTCGAGTAACGTAAAACTCGGGAGTGTTTATTCGGCATGCGTGATCGATAAATCACTCACCCATGTGATTTAGGAGTGCGAGATCTCCTTAGTGTTCCCAATAACGTTTGATAGCTGTAGGCTACATGTGTCAGCAGTAATTGTATATATATATATAATCGTAGTGTCACGGTGCCCAGTGTTATTGTGTTATTTACTGTGTGGTTATTGCAAATTTGGGACCTATGTTCTAGGGGTTATTGAGAGCACTGGGGTCATTTGCAACAGTAAATAAGTAAGTGTTGAGCAGTATTCTAATACTTGGAAATAGAGTACTTGCAGTGTGTGTTGTTGCAAAGGGTTTGTCATTGTTAGTGATTGTTGCTAGAGTTGAGCAATCACCGTGGGTAACTGCAGTTCAGTAAAGTCATTGTGGGGCAGTGTTCTAGAGGGTTCATGTCCTGTATGTTATTTTACTAGGTTCTGCAGTATTGTCATTGCAACCGGATTGTAACGTAAATCACTGTGATTTGTTAGTGTGATTTGACATTGTCGTGGGTGAACTCGGCTGTAGACGAGTACTTGGATATACATATATTCTCCTGTTTATCTGTAGGACATCGAAGTCCAGTATTCAGTGAGGTGATTGCGAGGCAATTAATATAACGTAACCGAGGGAACGCCCATTGCTTAAGAGAATTTGTTCTTTTACAATATATAGTAGAATACGCTTGGGTTAATTTACTTTCCTGCAAGCAGCTACGGTAGTCTCAAGGAGCCTAGCCACCAGCCAGATAAGAATTAGAGTATTGTCTGTCGTAATTAACGGTCAGTGGGCCGGGTAATTGACGTGTTTCAGGAAGTCAAAGTGATTAATCTCGATCCTTGTTGATCGACTCACACGAAGGCTACATTGTTCCATTAACGTAACGTCGTTATTTATGTCCGGAAGTACCGGCACTTGATTGACTCGTGGGAAGAGTAACGTCATTTAGAATAACGTAAACGTGGTGCCTAATTACTGTTATTAGCCACCTGAATTGGTCTTGTATGGAAGGCTCAGACGGAATTCATACCTTAATGTAAATTGCTGAGCCAGTGTGAAAGGTTGCGTATTTAACTGTTTAATTATTGATCTTGAGGATAGTAATTAATTACTCTAAAGGTAATCACGAGTGATTACCGTTCTCTTAGCACTTTGGACATTGTAAATCAGAGTTTACCATCGCTGAGTGATTAGTAACCGATTAACGTAAATTAACGTAACTAGTAAAGAGATTAATCAGCTGTCTGTAGTACAGGGATTAATGGGATTTTCTCACTGAATGCTCGACGGGTAGAGTGTTGTGTAATTTCCGCGTTACTAGTGACAGTTGTAAGAGTTATTAAATTAACGTAAATGTTATGGGTTTTATTACGTAAATCAATTGTATTGATTGTTGATCGTCCGTGGGACGAAGTGTTAACGTAAAGATTAATTTGAGGAAGGGTGCTGGAGTTGCCAGTGAACCCATTAGTTATTGATGTCATTGAAAGGCTACTGATTTGATTGCATTGCAACCGCTATTGCAGGTGTAGACTGCACTGAGGCGTAGAACAGTTAGGAGGTTGGAGACGTGTTTCAGAACTCACTGTGTCATTTGTTGTAATTGTGATTATAGATCTGTTAGTTCTTGTTTGCTTGTTGATTCCTCTGTGGGCACGCTTATGTTCGAGTTAGTTCATTATGCAGTCCGAGGGGCTGGTGTCTAGCTGTCATTTTTAGTGCCACAGGAAGGATTTCGAGTAACGTCATTGACATTCTCTTGTTTTGCTGTAGTAGTTAGTACTTTATTGAATAAACTAAGTTGTTATGTTAACACTGTCTTTTCGTTACACCCCCACACATTATTATTGTTATGCAAATGTTCTTCACACTCGACTATTGGAGACTTATTTCTGAGCTTTGGATCAATATACGGCACTACACAACAATAAATTATTGTTGTGAGAGCCCAGGACCTACTCGTTAGATTCGCTTCGGCGAATGGCGAAGGTCGACGACCTAGTGGAGGGGATTTCAATTTCATTGGGGTCTCGGCGTTTGCTCGCGCCTAGTCAATTGTTCGTACAGGGTCCCAAAGTGAGGAATGAGCTGCTTACTACACTGGTGTGTTAGCTAAGCAAGTCCTTCCTCAGGCGACCTAGTTGAATATCACGACAGGAATAATGGTTAAAGAATAAAGAAAATTCTTAGAAATTTTCCGAGCTCAATTCCTTATACCAAATTTCATTCATTCCACTGACTTATGTCAGCCCAAACTCTCACAACGTGGCGCCCAACGTGGGGCCGTAGACTTTTGATTCATACTCAGAAAGTAAGACTCATCAAGTCGAGAAACCTAGGAAGAAAGGTGTGCAGAACATTGCAGAACAATATTGTTGTGGGTGTGTTTTTGTCGGTTAGCAGGATTAGGTACACACACACCACACACACAGAATGGATGAGGATTATAGGTTTAAGTACATGTATCTGTATGCCTAGGTATGGCGTGCTGCCAAAGGATAGAGACATTCGCACAGATGAGGAATGTCGGCAGTATGTTGAGGACCATAATGCCTATGTACAGCGTGTACTTCTAGAAAGAGCAAACAGAAGTGATCTAGGGACAAGGGAGTTCCCCTAGCCGACCGTGGTATAGTCGGTATGTCAGGGGTGTGGATTGAGTCCACCCAGGAGAAGAAGGGGAGTCGCGACCCCAGCCTAGGCTAAGGACTGATTCCTTGGGCCA
Source organism: Procambarus virginalis (assembly GCA_020271785.1). Taxonomy (NCBI): domain Eukaryota; kingdom Metazoa; phylum Arthropoda; class Malacostraca; order Decapoda; family Cambaridae; genus Procambarus; species Procambarus virginalis. Next base: position 74,257 of record WNGS01042073.1, on the reverse strand, counting down.
CAGAAACGTTTCATATGAAGTCAATCGGATACCAGAACATTTGCGCAGGATGGGGACTGAACAACCCCAGGAGGAATTCACTTTACAGTACCTTGCAGCTCAAGCTGATGCTATGGAACTGCAAGGAGTGGATAAGGCCAAATTTGTGGCCGACATGTGGAATGCCCACCACGAGAGATTGACTAGATTGGAAATTGCAAGAGTGCAATCACAGGCAAGGACGGGGAGTCAACCCCTCCTACCGCGCCAAGCTCAGAGGTACCGGCGCTGGAAGTAGAGATACCTCCTCTATTGCCAAGAGAGGAGAAGATCGATCCTAGGGATGCATACCTAGATCGATGTGTGACAAAGGTTGAGCGGATCACTCAAGCTCCAAGTACAGGAGCCAAACCTAAGGAAAGTAAGTCTAAGGGACACCAACAGAAACCCAAGGTTAAGGGACCCAAGTGCTTCACATGCTGCAGCATGACAGGTCACCGAGCAGCTAAGTGCCCGAGCAACACTAGGCTTAAGACTAAGAAGGTGACCAAGGTGCAAGTTACAGGCATGAGTACCGTGGGAGGTGATGCCCTAAAGACACACTCGAGTTAACTAGAGGAGAGTTAATGGGCAATGGACGAGTGTCTTTCGAGACCGGGGCTACAGTTAACATGTCAGGAGCAGTTGGTTGGGCCTGAGAGTAGAACAGGTCGAAACTCCGTGTCCAGTACCCAGATGGCACTGGTAAGGACATGGAGAAGTGTCCGTGTTGGTAGACACCCCATATATCAAAGGTAAATCAAAGCTGCACTAAGTAGAAGGCAGTGTATGGACTTTTGATAGTAATACTCCTGGTATGAGAACCAGTTGGGTCTGTCCTGTGGAATGACCCAGCGGAACAGGAACAGTGAGAGGAAGGTTAAACCCGCCGGCGTTGACACCAAGCTCAGCCAGCCGGTCGAGCAGAGATCACCGCCGCTCAGACNTTTTATAAGTTAATTTTTGTCTGTATATGATGATGATCATATACAATTAAGGTAGCATTGCAACTTTATAGGAAATTGTTAAATCCAAAATATGTCTTGGTTTTTATACTTGAGATAATGTTACAATAAACGTTTGAAAACAAAGTTTATATCTGTATTTAAAATATAAAACATTTTGCGTTTATCAACGCATCTCTCTGAATTACAATTTTTTTTCTGAATTGTGAAGCCTGTATTGGCCGCATGGCAGGACACTGATGCATTGGAAGTTTTCATGTGTCCGGACACCGGCGATGGTGTGGTATTGGCTATTTATTTAACTTTCATTTAAGATATATTTTCCTTGAAATGTAGTCACATTATCGTCTACATCTGTGTTTATGCTGACATATAGACCTTTGATGTTACTTTGCACATATGCAAATGAATTACACAATTAATTCACTTGTTTGCAGGCCTTCACACTCCCTGAGATAGCCATCACGTGACTATAAAAAGACATATATCTTCACTTTCACTTCAGTTATATTTATGCTAAAGTATTAACATGCAGCTTATATTTCTATCTTTATTATGATATAGAAAACTTCGTTTATTACCATATTTAGATTAAATTAACATTGATCTTCGAAAGATCATAGTTCCCATAGATAGGGAGAGCGTCGGCCAAGAAATCTTGTTTGAAATATGAATATCTTTCCTGTCTAATAAGATATAATCTCTGTGATGGAGTCACAAAAACTATTTTATCTCTGCATTTCTGATAACATATACAAATATAAGTTTTATTTGTGAATCTCTATTAATTAAGCAATATATCAGAGAGTGTGTAGAGTTCGGTGTTCTATGAACGAAAAGGACATGAGTAGTTTAAGTAGCGAACGCATACAAACGAATAACGTTAGTATCTATATAACAAAATTATTGTCCTGTGGAGTTGATTTAACTTACAGACACATTTTTATAAATAAATATTAAATGTTTTGTGGTTATTTATGAAAGATATTATTACAAATACCCATTCTACTTGTTAATATCATTAATTAAATTTGCGACAATTTGAGCAAAGAATTGCGACGACTGGATCACTGTGTACAGGAGGCTGATATGGCAGCAAACACTCTCCAGGCGACCATATATCTTGGATAAGTCGCTCCACAATTTTGTCGCTTGGACCGTCGACTTCCTATGGCGTCACCTGTTACATATTTACTTCGAATTTCGATATGAAATTACATTATTTCAGAATGAATATAGGTTTGATCGTGTTCTACGTGCAGCACCAACATTACAGTAAGTAAATATACCATATTTCTTCATTACTTATGTAATACTAGGAGGATTTGGGTACATTTGGGTAGATTTGGGTAGATTTGGGTAATTCTACGGACCGAGCTGAGGGCACAGCTGGTGGTGTCCTATTATTAATTTTATTTTCTCCATTATTAGTTTCTTGTTATAATTTTATTTATTATTTATTTCTTTAATTTTATAATTTTATTGTGTTTGTTGTTCTAAGTTCTATCTATATAAATTTGTTATTTCCTATTGCTTACTTTACTTCCCAGCCGACGATGCAGCAGCTGATGGTTCAGCTGGTGGTGTTCCGAGCTGAGTATGACACTGGGGGCCAAGTACAGCGGCTGTTGTTCGGGCTGATGTGTTCCCGGCCGATGATCCAGCAGCTGACGGCACAGCTGGCGGTGTGCCAGCTGAGCATGCCTTGGGGGCCAAGCGCAGCTGCTGTTGTTCCGGCTGATGAGGTCCCAGCCGATGATCCAGCATGCCGATGGCACACCTAGTGGTGGTGTTTATTATCAGTCCCGGCTGATGTGGTCCCAGCCGATGATCCAGCAGCTGACGGCACAGCTGGCGGTGTGCCAGCTGAGCATGCCCTGGGGGCCAAGCACAGCTGCTGTTGTTCCGGCTGATGAGGTCCCAGCCGATGATCCAGCATGCTGATGGCACACCTGGTGGTGTCCCAGCTGTGCACGACCCTGGGGGCCAAGCACAGCTGCTGTTGTTCCGGCTGATGAGGTCCCAGCCGATGATCCAGCATGCTGATGGCACACCTGGTGGTGTCCCAGCTGTGCACGACCCCGGGGGCCAAGCACAGCTGCTGTTGTTCCGGCTAATGTGGTACCAGCCGATGATCCAGCTCCTGATGCCACAGCTGCTGTTGTTCCGGCGGAGGTGGTCCCAGCCGATGATCCAGCAGCTGACGGCACAGCTGGCGGTGTTCCAGCTGATCATGCCCTTGGGGGCCAAGCACAGCTGCTGTCGTTCCGGCTGATGTGGTCCCAGCCGACGATCCAGCAGCTGACAGCACAGTAGGTGGTGTTACAGCAGAGCATGCCCCTGGGGGCCAAACACAGCTGCTGATGTTACGGCGGAGGTGGTCCCGGCCGACGGTCCAGCAGCTGAGGGCACAGCTGGTGGTGTTCCAGCTGCGAATGCCCCAGGGGGGCTAAGCACAGCTGCTGTAGTTCTGGCTGATGTGGTACCAGCTGATGATCCAGCAGCTGATAGCACAGCTGGTGGTGTTCCAGCTGAGCATGCCCTGCAACATTAACCAGCCTCTCTCTATCTCTCTCTACTGAGAATGACGACGATCCGCTTTAATGAAAACTATATTTAAGTTTGCATCTTTCTTTAACGATAATCAAAGTAATGTTTCTATCGAAGCTTACTACGTACAAAATACAACTGTTAAATTTCTATGATCCACCATGGAGTGGGTATGGGGTGCATAATAAGGTCCTCACCACCACTCTGGGAGAAGCGCGCGGGAGAGGCGAGGCGCATAGTACACATTCCCCACCCACCTGGGGCGGTGTAGTACACATTCCCCACCCACCTGGGGTACGTAGTACACATTCCCCACCCACCTGGGGAATGTAGTACACATTTTTCACCCACCTGGGGCGGTGTAGTATACATTCCCCACCCACCTGGGGAACGTAGTACACATTCCCCACCCACCTGGGGAACATAGTACACATTCCCCACCCACCTGGGGAACTTAGTACACATTCCCCACCCACCTGGGGAAAGTAGTGCACATTCCCCAACCACCTGGGGCGCGTAGCACACATTCCCCACCCACCTGGGGAACGTAGTGCACATTCCCCACTCACCTGGGGAACGTAGTACACATTCCCCACCCACCTGGGGAACGTAGTACACATTCCCCACCCACCTGGGGAACGTAGTACACATTCCCCACCCACCTGGGGAACGTAGTACACATTCCCCACCCACCTGGGGCGCGTAGCACACATTCCCCACCCACCTGGGGAACGTAATACACATTCCCCACCCACCTGGGGTAGGTAGTACACATTCCCCACCCACCTGGGGAACGTAATACACATTCCCCACCCACCTGAAGCGCGTCGATTATGCTCATCCGTCACAGTCATCCATCTCCACTGATTGAGTGAAGGGACCCTCTATATAATCTTCCTTCAAGAAGGGCGGGTTAACCGGAAAACCGGCTTGCACACGTTTACCATGTGATTAATCTCACTCATCCATCATGCTCATCCATCTGCCACCCATGGCAGCGACGGAGGGGAACACTCTACATCACATAATCATCCATTAAGAGCCTGTGGGATTCCCGGAAACCCCACTCGGGTCGCTCAGTTATCACTCCTCACCCGTCAGTCATCCATCTCTCATTCATCTCATCGATTGAGCGGATGATCCAAGAGCTAGAGTCTCTAAAAATGAATTAGCTATCCCTAAAATTACACATCGAGAGTGGGAAGGGTACCGGAAATCACCCGCAGGGTCGCTTGATTAATCTACCTCACCCATCAATCATCCATCTGTCATCTATCTCAGAAACGGAGGGGACCCTCGTAGTCTCAATTTACCCTACTTATACCCTCTGGGAGATCATTTATGTGTATCAGAAAAAGGATAGGTCCGAGTACAGACCCTTGTGGGACTCCACTGGTGACTTCACGCCAATCTGAGGTCTCACATCTCACTATAACGCTCTGCTTGCTACTGCTTAAGTACTCCCTTAAGTACTTAGGTACTCCTGGAGCACATGTCTGTGTGTGTGTGTGTGTGTGTGTGTGTGTGTGTGTGTGTGTGTGTGTGTGTGTGTGTGTGTGTGTGTGTACTCACCTATATGTACTCACCTATATGTGTCTGCAGGATCGAGCATTGACTCTTGGATCCCGCCTTTCGAGCATCAGTTGTTTACAGCAATGACTCCTATCCCATTTCCCTATCATACCTGGTTTTAAAATTATGAATAGTATTGGCTTCCACAACCTGTTCCTTAAGTGCATTCCATTTTCCCACTACTCTCACGCTAAAAGAAAACTTCCTAACATCTCTGTGACTCATCTGAGTTTCTAACTTCCATCCATGTCCCCTCGTTCTGTTACTATTACGTGTGAACATTTCGTCTATGTCCACTCTGTCAATCCCTCTGAGTATTTTATACGTTCCTATCATGTCCCCCCTCTCCCTTCTTCTTTCTAGTGTCGTAAGGCATAGTTCCCCCAGGCGCTCCTCATACCCCATCCCTCGTAGCTCTGGGACGAGTCTCGTTGCAAACCTCTGAACCTTTTCCAGTTTCATTATGTGTTTCTTTAGATGGGGACTCCATGATGAGGCGGCATACTCTAAGACTGGCCTCACGTAGGCAGTGTAAAGAGCCCTAAATGCCTCCTTACTTAGGTTTCTGAATGATGTTCTAACTTTTGCCAGTGTAGAGTACGCTGCTGTCGTTATCCTATTTATATGTGCCTCAGGAGATAGATTAGGTGTTACGTCCACACCCAGGTCTCTTTCGCGCGTCG
>WNGS01042073.1:28142-60879 GCA_020271785.1 Procambarus virginalis | reverse complement strand
AATTCGTCCTGTCCCAAGCAGGCCTGGGAACTTTTTAGTCCTTCTCCTACCCCCCATCCCCAAACCTCTCCCACACCCCTAGTAACTACCCAACAGGAGGATGAGCTTTCCCAAGTAGAAATGACCATGGAACAGCTTTCTACACTAGTGGGTATGGTGGGTGAAAATGGATATAGACATGTGAGGTTCAAGGTAATGTACTCAAACATTAATGAGATTACCAACATAGCAAGTGAACTGCCAGAAAGAGATCAGGAAGAAACCCCAGATGTAATAGGACTCACATAAACAAAATTGTCAGGAGTCATAACAAACACTGAGTTTCCAAAGAACTACTATATAGTAAGGAAAGAAAGGGAAGGAACAGGAGGAGGAAGAGGCGGAATGGCCCTGGTAATAAAGAAGGACTGGAGCATTAAAGAGAATGGAAATTCCGGGCTGCGACGGATTCAGAGACTACGTAACAGGAACTATGTCAATGGGTGGACCTAAGATAATAGGGGCAGTCATTTTACAACCCTCCACTAAATGACAGAAGACTCAGACAGGAGTTTCGACAGAAACAACATGGCAACCATTAATATAGCAGCTTCAGTTGCCTGCATGAATGGCTCCAGACTCTTAATCATTGGCGATTTCAACCATGGAAAGAGAGAATGGGACAATGGGGACCAACATGGAGGTAAAGATACATGGAGAGCGAAATTCTTGGAAGTGACAACAAGGAACGTTCTGAGCCAACATGTTAAGGGACCCACAAGATTGAGAAGGAATGACGAACCAGCTAGACTCGACCTGATATTCACCTTGAATGAGTCAGAAATAAGGGAAGTCAAATTTGAAGCCCCCATAGGAATGAGTGACCACAGTGTATTGACATTTGAGTATCTGGTAGAGGTAGGGATAACCTATCCAAGGATGTGATTGGAAGGGAAAAGACTAAATTACCGAAGAGGAAAATATGACGAGATGAGGAACTTCCTAATGAGAATAGCATGGGGAAACAGAGCTCAGAGAAAAGACTCTACAGGATATGATGGATTTTGTCGCTCAGAGGTACCAGGAAGCTGCAGACAGGTTTATCACAGCCCAAGTAAAGAAAAATGAAAAGCAACAGAAGAATCCATGGGTCAATCATGAATGTACGGTAGAAAAGCAATTGAGTAAAAGAACATGGAGAAACTACAGGAATAACAGAACATTGGAGAGCAGGGAGAGATACCAAACGGACAGAAATGAGTCCCTCAGATTGAGGAGAGAAGCAGAGAGACAATCTGAAAATGACATCACAAGTAAAGTCCCTGCACTAAATGAGGAGGCAAACCAAGCAACCTTTAGGAATTTGATCTCACCAGTGATGAAGTCAAATGGAATCTGTTGAAGCTGAATTTGACAAAGGCTGTTGACGATGAGTCACAATAACGTGGCTGAAGTATGTTGACCAGACCACACACTAGAAGTTGAAGGGACGACGACGTTTCGGTCCGTCCTGGACCATTCTCAAGTCGCTTGTCAAGTCACAAGCGACTTGAGAATGGTCCAGGACGGACCGAAACGTCGTCGTCCCTTCAACTTCTAGTGTGTGGTCTGGTCAACAAAGGCTGTTGAGCTTGATGGAATCTCACTGTGGATACTAAAGGAAGGTACAGAGGCACTAAGTGTGCCACACTCTTAATAGTGTATAACAGGTCACTGGAATCATGAGACCTACAGGAAAGCCGGAAGACAGCTAATGTAGTCCCAATATACAAAAAGGGTGACAGGCAAGAGGCCCTGAACTACAGGCCAGTTTCTCTGACTTGTTTACCATGCAAAATGGAGAAGATTGTGAGGAAAAGGCTCTTAGAGCATCTGGAGTGAAATAACTTTACAAAACACCACAAGCATGGGTTCAGAGAAAGTAAATCGTGCCTCACACGTCTAATAGAATTCTATGACCAAGCAGCACAAATTAGGCAAGAAACAGATGAGTGGGCAGACTGCATTTTCTTGGACTGTCCGAAAGCTTTTGACACAGTCTGTAACTGTGAGGGGGGAGGCATCAGAGTGACGAGATGTCACCAGCGGAGTCCCACAGAGCTCTGTACATGGACCCATCCTGTTTCTAGAATATGTAAACCACCTTCCAGAGGGTATAGACACATTCCTCTCAATGTTTGCTGATGATGGAAAAATTATGAGAAGAATCAAAATAGATGAAGATAGACAGAGACTACAGGACGACCTTTTTTATCTTTATATACAAATCTTTTTTATCCTAACACTCTCGCGCACCCCACGAGCGTGCCGCAGACTTTGACGTCATGGCCTCAGTGGTGCGGGCGAGCGTGCGGCGACGCCTGAATGTGTATACTCGTTTCAGTTTTCTCATCTTAATTCTGGTGCTACATCGTTCGTTTTGGCATCATTGTGTTCGCAATTAAATTCCCTACAGGTGCGTATAAATATAATGTCCAAAAGCCTGGCGTGACTCCCAACAGCAAAGCCTAAAGTCAGCAAAAGTTACCCGTGAGCGCACAAAATCAGTAAAATGTGTATTTTTCTCACCGCAATTCTCGTGCTACGTCGCTCGTTTTGATATCATTGTATTTTGGTATCAATTAAATTCCCTACAGATGTGCATGAATATAATGTACAAAAGCCTGGAGTGTCTCCCTGCAGAAAAGCCTAAAGTTACCCGTGAACGAGCACCAATTTGTATACTGCAACCTAATGTGTATACTCGTTCAGTTTGATTACATCAATTTTCGTGTTACGTCTTTCATTTTGGTACCAAATTGTGCGCAATAAAAAGGCGCGTATTTTAAAACTAGTCCTATAATAATAAAGCAATAACTGGAATTTTAACAAATATTTTAATTCTGGAAGCTTATCATCACAAAATTATTTATATCTTTCCAGTGTTCTGACATAAACGTTTGTGTTACATCTTTCATTTTGGTATCAAATTGTTCGCGACGTAAAGGCGCGCATTTTAAAACTAGTCCCAACATAATAGCACAATAAATAGAATTTTAACAAATATTTTAAAATTTTGACCAAAAACCTATTTGTAATCATATAAGTGTTCGGACATCAAGTTTCATGTTACATCTTTCATTTTGGTATCAAATTGTGCGCATTCTAAAGGCGCTTATTTTGATACTATGCCGAGGTCGATTGGATAAAAATGAATTTTATACAAATATTTTTGTAGTGCTCGCAAGTCCGGTCCAAAGTTAAGACTCATGAGAAAAATAATGGACGCGAGTCCGGTCCAGAATGACCGATAGTGATCCTAATATAACTTGCCATGCCCAACCGCCTTTTCTCACTATCTTAGTTAACTTGACCATCCTGACATAACCTAACGTACATAACTTAGATGACATAACTTACCCAGCCTGATCTGCCAATCCTATTCTACATAATGCAACTTACTTACTCAAACTTATCTATCCTCTCCTACCTGACAGAATATAACTTCCCATACATAGCCTGCATTACATGATGAAACTTACACATCATGACCAGGCCTAACTTACATAACCTGCAAACTTCACTAATCTTAAATTACTTTCACTCACAGCCCATTCATATTTCCCATTGGTCTGCTCTGCTCCCAATCTCTTAGTAAAGTATTGTTTAAGCATCCTTTCATTAAAAATACCATCCAAACTTAACCTAACTCGCATTTATGCACCGTCCACCCAACATATTATGTACATCTTTGCTTAATACCTTATGATATACAGTAGTTATACATTTCCTCTTTATTATTATTATTTGTCTGGATATTTCGCATTTCTCTCATGATTTCTCCATATTATCAGGGAACTCCGCATTCTAGAACCACACCGCTCAACATACTTTTTCATCCCCATGTACTAGGATGTAACCACTACTTGCAACTGATATAAAACTTAGATCGTAGTAATATTACGTTAACTCGTGAATTAATTTTGCTGCATGTTTTTCCTACTTGATATACTGTGATAGTACACATAGAAACACGTACACAATAATAGTATGCAAAGAATTTGTACACTGTGATAATACACATAGATATGTGTACACTGTAATATTACACGCAAAAGCATGTTCACCCCAATAGTACACATAAGACATGCACCCGAAGGTATTACACATGAAAGCATGTTCACTACTATAGTACATATAAGGTATGTACACTCTGGAAGAACATAAAGATACAAGTACCCTATGATAGTACCCTATCTTAGTACACATAGAACCGTGGACGCCATGATAGTACACATAGAAACATGTGCAATGTAATATTACATAAAAAAAACATGTTCACAATTGTTGTACACATAAGGCATCTACCCCTGAGGTATTACACATAAAAAAGCATGTACACTATTGTAGTACAAATAAAGTATGTCCACTATATAAGAACACATAGATCACACATAAATACATGTACACTATTTGTTGTACATATAAGGTATGTACTCTCTGAAAGAACACATAGATACATGTACACTAAGATAGTACACTATGATAGTACATAAAAAATATGTACACTTCGATAGTACACATAGAATCAAGTACATTGTATATTACACATAAAAACATGTTCACAATTGTAGTACACATAAGATATGAATCCTAAGGTTAAAGCACTTTAAAGCACTATCGTAGTTCACGTAAGGTATGTACACTCTGGAAGAACACATAGATTACACATAAAGCACTCCCCTCTCTGTTCAGCTCGTTGTTGCCGTGAGAGGGGATTGGTGGGCGGCTGTCGGAGTGTGATGCTCCTTGGGACAGTCCTCTGTCCTTTTGTAGCCTTGTGCTCCTGCTGCTGTCCTCTCTAATTGTGCTGAACGACTTTTCTTTTTCTTTCTGTTTCGTTTTTTTTCCACCCTCTTCTCCAATCTACTTGTCGTTTCCTGCCGACCTTTTGCTTGTTTTGGTTATTCCTTTGAACATCTTCTATCTTGATGCCCGGGTGCTTGAGGAGGCATACTCTTGCACCCGTAGAACTGAAGTACCCAACGTCGCGAGCGAGGGGAACTTTTCATTGTCAATCCTCCTTTCGTCACTGAACCCAATCTCGACGGACTGACAGTTCTTAAGGTGGCGTTTGTGGGGCGTATACTCACGACGCACCCCTAGGAGGCCCCGGCATGATCGGCGATAGCTTCTTGTTGGGTGTCCTGCCTCTAATTGTGGCTCCATGGTGGGTATGGGGGCACATTCGTGTATGAATGTCTTTCCTTTCGTACCTATATCACATTCTGTTCCTCTTTCACCTTCTCAGGCTTGTGGGGTGGGCGACCAAGCCCCCGAGTCGGATCGTGTTGGAAGACCGGTCTCTACTACCTAATTGTACTTACCTAATTGTGCTTGTGATGGTTGAGCTTTTGCTCTTTGGTCCCGCCTCTCAACTGTCAGTCAACTGGTGTACAGATTCCTGAGCCTACTGGGCTCTATCATATCTACATTTGAAACTGTGTATGGAGTCAGCCTCCACCACATCATTTCCTAGTGCATTCCATTTATTAACTACTCTGACACTGAAAAAAATCTTTCTAACGTCTCTGTGGCTCATCTGGGTACTAAGTTTCCACCTGTGTCCCCTTGTTCGTGTTCCACCTGTGCTGAAGAGTTTGTCTTTGTCCACCCTGTCAATTCCCCTGAGAATTTTGTAGATGGCTCTGTAGCCCCCGCTGCGTTGAGCCCCGACCTTGCTCATCCTTTGACCTCTCTGACTACTCCCCTCGGCTCCACTCCCTCCTCTGTGGTTTGAACGAGCCCCAAGCCCCCAGTGGGGACCACCTCATCCCCTGACACGGCTCAGTCTCTAGTTGTGACTACTGCGCCTTTCAACCCCTCTCTCTCAGGGGGTTCTCAACGCCGTCCTCTACATGGCCGCAACCGCTCGATTCCTTCATGTAGTGATGCGAATCAGGACTTGTTTGGTCCCGCTTTGTGGGATCAAATACTTTGATCTCCTCCCTCATGATTCTGCGCCTCCTGACGATTTCTCCCTCCATCGGCATCATGTTGATCCGGTAGATGCCTCTGTTACCTTCAACCCCACTCGACTCGGTACACGTGTTACTGCTCCTTCTCAGGATGCAGCATCCCGCTTGGCTGCCTTGTCCTGCCTTGGCGAGACCCCTGTTCGAGTCTCAAAAAACGCTCGGTTGAATGCCAGTGTTGGCACTATTCTCCTCCCGCCTCATGTTGCAACTGTTGTTCGGAATCGGCAGAACTGCCACGATGATATTCGGCATATACTCAATGCCTAAGGCCATTCTGTCCTCCAGGTTGACACGTTTACTCGCCCCCCTCGTGGTCGTCGCCGTCAGCCCCTTCGGGATGTGAAGATTGCCCTTGATGGCAGGACCCTTCCGCCCCTCTGTCATTCTTGCTGGTGCCAGGTGCTCTGTCCAAGAGTACATTCCCTCTCCTCCGCTCTGTAACAAGTGCTGAAGGTTTGGGCATCGTGCCTTCCGCTGCTCTCTGACTCACTCTCTCTGTCGTTTGTTTGGGGGAGAAGGTCACTCTAAGTCGGAGTGACTTTACCAGTCTCCGTGGTGTAGTGGTAAGACACTCGCCTGGCGTTCCGCGAGCGCTATGTCATGGGTTCGTATCCTGGCTGGGGAGGATTTACTGGGCGCAATTCCTTAACTGTAGCCTCTGTTTAACGCAACAGTAAAATGTGTACTTGGATGAAAAAACGATTCTTCGCGGCGGGGATCGTATTCCAGGGACCTGCCCGAAACGCTACGCGTACTAGTGGCTGTACAAGAATGTAACATCTCTTGTATATATCTCAAAAAAAGAAAAGAGTGCACTTCTCTCCAGGCTCGCTGCCTCAACTGCGGTAAGGCCCACCCTACCTTCTCCCGTGCGTGTATCCATTACAAGCTTGAGGCAGCCGTCCTCAACCTGAAGCACCGGGAGCATTTATCTTTTCCTGAGGTGAGGCGCCAGGTTCGCCGGTTCCCTCCTTATGCTAATGTCACTTATGCTCGCATGTTGCGCTGTTCCTCTCCTCGTCCTTCCCACCTTCCTCAGACATAAAACCGTTTCTGGGCCTTGGACCCTAATACGCCTAACTCCCCCACCTCTGTTCCTTTGAGTTCTGTCCCGAAGGGTCCCCCTCCTGGTCCTCTGTCTGGGGTTCCCCTTCTTTCTGCCCGGTCTGTCATGTCTCCTGTGTCTTTTTCCTCGTCTCCCTCCGATCCTCCTTCCCATCCTCCTCCATCTATTGGCTCTCCACACCGCCTGTCGGTATCGGCTGATGTCCATCGCTCTCTCAATGGCCGTCGTGTCTGCTCTCATTCAGCTTCTCATGTTGAGAAGCTGGAATCCGTTGCCCAGTACGTAGTTGCTGGAACACCTGTCTCTTTGCGTCAGAAGCGTAAGACTGGCTCCTCTCCTTCCTCCTCCCTGGTGGGTAAAAAGGCTTCGCTTTCTTCCTCGCCCCTACCTCTGACTCTCTCGCTCCGTCCCCTTCCGTTTCGGTGGTTTTGCCTCCTGTTCCTGCTATGGAGGTCTCTTTAGCCCCCCGCTTCCCTCTCGGTTCGTGCCCTTGCTGACTTGCGTCCCCTTTTTTCTGCCCCTCCTGCTGCTGTCCTTGACCCTCGGTTGTCCCTCCCCCCCTCTTCCTCCTCCGGACCCTACTCGTCTGCCTCTGGTCGGTCCTCCAGCTGCCTTCCCTCTTTCTTTACACAGTTTACCCATGCCCCCTAACCCTGACTTCCCTGACCCTGATCCTACGCTTCTTTAACGTGCTTTGTTTCCTTTTCGCCTTTGTTTCTTCGTTGTTCTCTGTTGCTGTCCTTCCTCTTCTCGTCGATGTCTATTCTTCAATGGAAAGTTCGTGGTTATTACGCCAATTTCCTCGAACTCCAGCTTCTGATTTAGCACTTTTTGACCCCCTTGTGTCTGTCTTCAGGAGCTGATGCTTGGTGCTCATCCTGGGCGCTTTCGTGGCTATTCCTTTCTCTCCCCCCCCCCCCAGCTCCTAACTCTTCTGCTGTCTTGATTGTTCTGATGTTCCCTTTGTACCCTTACTTTTTTCTTCGCCTCTCCATTGTTCTGCTGTTCGTATCTTCGGGAGGAAATGGTACAACGTTTGTTCTATTTACTTCCCCCCAAGTGTCCCGCTTTCTCATCCCGATCTGAAATACCTACTGGACTCCTCCGTGGTACTCTTGTGGCGGACCCATTGCAGGTCGCTACTAACTGGGTTCCCACTTTTCTTCTGTTAGCTCGGCTCTGGTTTTCATCTTCCCCAATCTTTCCTTCTTCGTAAACCTGTACTTGGATCTGGTCCTTTGGATTTCTGTACTTATCTTTGTCTTCCCTATAACGATTCCTTCTCTCTCTCTGAACTTCGGTCTGCCCTGGCCCTCTGCGGTTCTATGGAGGTGGGCTCCGATGGCATTCATTATGAGATGCTTCACCATCTCCCTCCGTGCATGTCTCAGTATTTACTGAGTCTGTATAATCGGATCTGGGAGTCGTCGCAATTCCCTGAGGACTGGCTCGATGCTGTTGTCCTCCCTGTTTGCAAGCCAGGGTCTCTGGGAACATCCCCTAAGGACTTTCGCCCTATTGCCCTCACAAGTTGTGTCTGCAAACTCTTTCAACGTATGGTTAACGTTCGTCTGATGTGGTTCTTGGAACACCATCACCTCCTCTCCCCTTCTCAATTTGGTTTCCGCAAGTGCCGCAGCACGACAGATGTCCTGGTGAACTTGGAGGTCTATATTCGTACTGCTTTTGCTGCGAGGACCTCCGTTGTTTCCGTCCTTTTTGACCTGGAAAAGGCTTACGACACCACTTGGCGTTATCATATTCTATCCCAGCTTCATTCTTTTGGCCTTCGTGGTCATCTCCCTCTCTTTCTCCGCAGCTTCCTCTCTAGTCATTCCTTTCGGGTGAGGCTTGGTACCGCTCTCTCTGCCTCTTTTCAGCAATACGAAGATGTGCCCCCAGGGTAATGTTCTGAACACTACTCTTTTTCTGGTTGCCCTCAATGGTCTTCTTTCCTCTCTTCCTTCAGGCGTCTTCTCCGCTCTCTGTATCGATGATCTTACCATTTGCTATCAGGGTGATGATTCGCCTCTCCTTCAACACCGGGTTCAACTTGCGATTGATGCCGTGTCGTCTTGGGCCACCGATCATGGCTTCAAGTTCTCTACTACTAAAACTTGTGCCTTGGCTTTTACACGGGAATGGGTCGTTCTTCGTCCCGCTTTGTCACTTTATGGTTATCCCCTTGAGTACAAAGATTCTGCCAAGCTTTTGGGTTAGTCTTTGACACTCGTTTGTCTTGGTCTCCCCATATCTCTTATCTCCGTGTTGAGTGCTCTAAGGCCCTTACCCTCCTTCGGGTATTGTCCCATACTTCTTGGGGCGCGGATAGGCGCACTCTCCTTGCTTTACATTCCTCTCTCGTCCTGTCTAAGCTCGATTATGATTGCCCTGCTCACTCGTCTGCTTCTCCTTCTACTCTTTGCCATCGTGATGCTTTGCACCATACTGTGTTGCGCCTCAGTTCTGGTGTTTTTCGTTCGACTCCCGTCCTCAGCTTCTTTGTTGACACTGGCTTCCTATCTCTCCAGAACCGCCGTGATCGCTACTGTCTTCGCTATCTTGCGCGGTCCTTGCAACATCCTTCCTCTCTCGCCTCTGTCGTGTTTTAACATTTACCCCTCCTGCGGTTCCTGTTCCTCTTCACCACCTCCCTCATTCTGTTCGGTTATCTCGCTTACAGAATTCTCTTTCCGTTTGTATTTCTATTATTTCTCCTCGTGTTGTTCCTTCTTTGCCCCCATTAAGAGTCCCCCTTCCGCAGTTTTGTACATCCTTGACCCGCATCACTAAAGCTTTTACCCCTCCTACGGTTCTAAAACGCCTTTTCCTTGAGCACTTTTCTTCTCACTCCCGCTCCGTTTCTGTCTTCACCGTTGGGTCTAAGACTGCGGACGGTGTTGGCTACTCTGTTGTTTTTCCTGATCGCACTTATATGTGTCGCTTACCTCCGGAGACTAGCATCTTCACTGCGGAGCTTTATGCTATTCTATATGCTCTTTGTCTCCTGCTTTCTCGATGTCAGTCTTCCTGTGTAGTCGTTGTTGACTCTCGTGCTTCCGTCATGGCTCTCGGGTCCTTTAATCCGGTTCATCCAGTGGTTGTCGAGATCCAGCATTAGCTGTTTCTTGTTCACAGTAATTTTACGTCGGTTGAGTTTTTTTGGGTTCCCAGCCATATTGGTGTCTCTTTAAGTGAGCGTGTGGATGCTGCCGCCAGGGAAGCTGTCCCCTCTTGTCTCATCTCTCGTAAACGTATTCCTTATTCCGACTTTTACCCGGTTTTCCATTTCTCCATTCTTTCCCTTTAGCAGGCTTGTTGGTAGTCTGTTACTGGTAACAAACTACCAGCGATGGGAAACGGCTCTGGCGAGGTTGCGTTTTGGCCATACTCGCTTAACTCATGGTCACTTGATGGAGCGCCGCTCTGCTCCTTATTGTCCTAACTGCATTGTCCCTCTTACGGTCGTGCATATCCTTGTTGAATGTCCTGACTTCAGGGACGAGCGTGTGTCTTGTTTTCCGACCGTCCCTCGTGGTCGCTTTTCTCTCGATAGTAGTCTTGGTGACTCGGATACTTTTGATATCGTTCGCCTTATGTGTTTCTGTTCTCGTATTGGCATCCTTGGTGATATTTATCACCCTCTGATTATCTCACACATTTGATGGTGCTACATATCCTTCCCGGTTTGGTGCCTTCTTTTGATAATTACTTACACATAAAGCATGTACACTAGTTTAGTACACTTAAGGTATGTACACTATGGAAGAACACATACATACTTGATCAAATCCACAAGGGCCGTGACAAGGATTCGAACCTGCGTCCGAGAGCATCCCAGAGAGTATTCATACATACTTGTTCACTAAGACTGTACACTATGATAGTATACAAAGAAGTACATACACATAGATTCATGTACAGTGTAATATTACACATAAAACATGTGCACAACTGTAGTACACATAAGACATGTACTCTGAGGTATTTCACATAAAACCATGTACACTAATGTAGTACCCATATGGATTGTACACTATTGAAGAACACAGTGAAGCATGTATACTATGATAGTACACATAGAAGCATGTATACTATGATACCACGCAGTGAAGCATGTACACTATGATAGTACACATAGAAGCATGTACACTATGATACCACACAGTGAAGCATGTACACTATGATAGTACACAGTGAAGCATGTACACTATGATAGTACACATAGAAGCATGTACACTATGATACCACACAGTGAAGCATGTACACTATGGTACCACACAGTGAAGCATGTACACTATGATACCACACAGTGAAGCATGTACACTATGATACCACACAGTGAAGCATGTACACTATGATACCATACAGTGAAGCATGTACACTATGATAGTACACATAGAAGCATGTACACTATGATAGTACACATAGAAGCATGTACACTATGATAGTACACATAGAAGTATGTACACTATGATAGTACACATAGAAGCATGTACACTGTAATATTAGACCTAAATGCATGTTCACAATTGTAGTAATTTTTATCTTATTTTCTCTTACAATAAGAGACATAAAGAAATTTTCAACCCTCTTAACACTTTGCTACTTCCTGCAAGACATATTTCTTTTTATTTGATATCTATTTTTTAAGGTTAAAGTAGTTGTTTTTCCACTATAAATCTATCTAGTTCATCATTTTATGCCTTCAAAACTATCAATCTCTCCTATGCAAAGTATTGTTTCGAAAGTGTTAATCATGCGCAGTTATTGTCCACACTCCCACACCCTTGTAGCACTCTAGTTCTTTTTTCTAATCGTTATATTTCCGTAGACCTAGGTTTGCAGAGTGAGGTACTGTTTTGCTTACACTAACTCATATTCTTACTGATCTGTAAGAATCTTTCTTTGTTATGTGTGTGTGTGTGTGTGGGTGTGTGTGTGTGTGTGTGTGTGTGTGTGTGTGTGTGTGTGTGTGTGTGTGTGTGTGTGTGTGTGTGTGTGTGTGAGATATCCATGCTTTAACTACATATCACCGAATTGTTCACTTATTCATCTTCTACCTCATATCCCGTAGTAGTTTAGCTATCCCATTTTCCAAGTGATCTCTTCACATTTAAGCTTCAGTAAATAAAGTTCTCACTACTATTTATATTCTCACCCACAACTTTCAGATTGTCAACATTGCTCTACTTATCTCTGAATATAATTCACAAACAAACTTTTCTCATCACATCAAATCTACTAATCCTTCTACACCTATACCCATCGTTTCGTTTTGAAAGTATTAACAGTAGTAGCACTTAGTTTTGCAGCCTGTTCGAGTTTTTGCAGACTGGTGTAGGTTTTTTTGTTGTTGAGCAACGTAGTTTTGCAGAGTGAGATGGATATTTTTTTACACCAATTCACATTCTTACAGAACTGTCAGAATCTTTCTACATTATGTGCAAGATAATTTTTGTTTAAATAACATATCACCGTTTTGCTCACGAGTGCATCTCCCACCACCACATACCCACACTAGATATGCTATCATATTTATCAAGCAATCTCTTCACAATTAACCTTGGTAAAAAAAGTTCTCACTACTATATTCTCATCCAGAAGCAGGTGTTATTTTCATTATCATTCATTCTTATCTAAGGTATCATATAAATACAAGATTGTAAGATCATTACCTCGTAGGTTATTGCTAACCAACCAGTTTTACCCTTTTGAATTATGATGACGCTGGTATATTTAGTCATATATCAGATGCGGATCACTAGCGAGGGATGACTGAGCATGATCATAGAAGATTGCATAAATGTCCATATGTAAATGTGGAAGTGTATTATGATGCTAAAATGTAGCAATACTTCTGAAAGAGAAAATATTACGAATGTGGTGCATAATTTGAGTATCATATACCTACTACGTTCATGCACTATCACGTCTCTGTAATAATTCTGCATTATTTGCAATGCTTTCTCATTCAGATGTATTGCTCCATTTTTTGCAACATGATCTATTTCTACATTCATCGGGGTTCTACATTCATTTAGCCGGATCGACGTTCGCGCTCCGCACGGTCCGGTCCAGCCCAATTTATTATTTTCTGTGTTTTGATGTTGTAATGTTTCAAAGATGCAGATCACTAACGGAGGGATGTCTGAGCGTGTACGTGTGTGTGTGTGTGTGTGGTGTGTGTGTGTGTGGTGTGTGTGGTGTGTGTGTGTTGTGTGTGTGTTGTGTGTGTGTGTGTACTCACCTAGTGTACTCACTAGTTGTGCTTGCGAGGGTTGAGCTCTGGCTCTTTGGTCCTGCCTCTCAACCGTCAATCAACAGTGTACAGTTTCCTGAGCCTAATGGGCTCTATCATATCTACACTTGAAACTGTGTATGGAGTCAGCCTCCACCACATCGCTTCCTAATGCATTCCATTTGTCAACCACTCTGACACTAAAAAAGTTTTTTCTAATATCTCTGTGGCTCATTTGGCCACTCAGCTTCCACCTGTGTCCCCTAGTGCGTGTGCCCCTTGTGTAAACAGCCTGTCTTTATCAACCTGTCGATTCCCCTGAGAATCTTGAATGTGGTGATCATGTCCCCC
This sequence comes from Procambarus virginalis, assembly GCA_020271785.1. Taxonomy (NCBI): domain Eukaryota; kingdom Metazoa; phylum Arthropoda; class Malacostraca; order Decapoda; family Cambaridae; genus Procambarus; species Procambarus virginalis. The sequence continues at coordinate 47,225 of WNGS01042073.1, read as the reverse complement.
CTAACTCTTCTGTCTTCCAACGAAGTGAGGTTTAATTCCTGCAGTCGCTCCTCGTAGCTCATACCTCTCAGCTCGGTACTAGTCTGGTGGCAAACCTTTGAACCTTTTCCAGTTTAGTCTTATGCTTGACTAGATAGGGACTCCATGCTGGAGCCGCATACTCCAGGATTGGTCTGACANGGGAGTGGGGAATGGTGGGTAGGAAGAGGGGACAGGAGTGGGGTATGATGGGAGGACAAAAGGACGGGGAGGGGTGAAATGGTGGAGAGGATGACGGGACTGGGGAGGGGTAATGGTGGGCAGGACCAGGGGATGGGGGAGTTGGGGATAGTGGGGACAAGGGGACAGGGGAGTGTAGAATGGTGGGGGAAGACAAAGGGACAAGGGAGTGGGGTATGGTTGGGAGGACAAGGGGACGGGAGGGGGGGGGGAATGGGAGCCGGTCGGCCGAGCGGACAGCACGCTGGACTTGTGATCCTGTGGTCCTGGGTTCGATCCCAGGCATTTGCGAGAAACAATGGGCAGAGTTTCTTTCACCCTATGCCCCTGTTACCTATCAGTAAAATAAGTACCTGGGTGTTAGTCAGCTGTCACGGGCTGCTTCCTGGGGGTGGAGGCCTGGTCGAGGACTGGGCCGCGGGGACATTAAAAAGCCCCAAAATCATCTCAAGATAACCTCAAGATGGTATAATGGATTGGGAGACAGGGGGAAGATTGCTGTTGCTCGTTGCTGAGCCACAGCAACACGTTGCCGGGTACAGCTAGTATATATGTATATATACATATATATAACGTATACATTCTACATCGTAATGCATATAGTATGTCATGTAAAACAATACAGAGAACTTCATACTATAGACATAATGGTATTTTCCAAAGACAGCACATTAGGCTCCTGATCATACTAGTGTATATGTGGTCATAACAACCCCGCATGGCATTTAACAACACCCAGTATATGTTGTCAAGTCCATTCTCAAGAACACGCAGACCCACTTTCTTTTCTGCTACTCACTCACCAGGTTATGGTAGCTTACACTATCGTCCAGAATTACACATTTAGTAAGATCTATCATTAGATCGCACCATATTTTAGTTGGAAGCAGAAAACTTAAGAACTTATTATAGTGATATTAAGCCCAGTATAGGATACCTCTGTCTATTTAAATGCATTTACCTGCCCATCATATGGAAAATATCTAGATGAATCTATTGTGACTTGGGACTCTATTTACTTGACTATCACTTTTCTTAAGTAATATGTTCGCACCCAACACCACTGCAGCATATGTTGAAAATTTGGGCTTGGTGCTTCAGTTTATAAAAGCTTTATATTGTTTTGTATTTGTTGTCCCCCTCCCCATCCGGCCTGTTGTCGCTGTGAGGGGGCTTGGTGGTCGGCTGTCGGAGTGTGATGCTCCATGGGACGGTCCTCTGTTCTTTTGTGGCCTTATGCTCCTGCTGCTGTCTTCTCCAATTGTGCTGGATCACTTTTCCTTTTCCTTATGTTCGGTTCCCCCCCCCCTTCTCCTATCTGTTTGTTGTTTCCTGCCTACCTTTTCCTTGTTTTGGTTATTCTTTTGGACTTACTCTATTTTGATGCTCACATGCTTGGGGAGGCATACTCTTGCACCCGTAGAACCCAACGTCGTACCCAACGTCGAGAGCAAGGGGAACCTTTTATTGTCAATCCTCCTTTCGTCATTGAACCCGATCTCGACTGGCTGACGGTTCTTAAGGTGGCGTTTGTGGGGCGTATACTCACGACGCACCCCTAGGGGGCCCCGAGCATGATAGGCGATAGCTTCTTGTTGGGTGTCCTGCCTCTAATTGTGGCTCCATGGTGGGTATGGGGGCACATTCGAGAATGAATGTTTTTTTCTTCGTCCTGATGTCAAATTCTGTTCCTCTTTTACCTTCTCAGGCCCGTGGGGTGGGCGACAAAGCCCCTGAGTCGGACCGTGTTGAAAGACCGGGCTCTGTGCCCTCCGCTGCATTGGGCCCCAACTTTGCTCCTCCTTTGTTCTTTCTGACTACTCTCCTCGGCTCCCGTCTCTCCTCTGTGGTTGGGTCGAGTCCCAAGCCCCCAGTTGTGACCACCTCGTCGCCTGGCACGGCTCAGTCTCTAGTTGTGACTACTGCGCCTTTCAACCCCTCTCTATCTAGGGGTTCTCAACGCCGTCCTCATCACGGCCGCACTCGCTCGATTCCTTCCCGTACTGATGCGTATCAGGCCTTATTTGGTCCCGCTTCATGAGCCAAATACTTTGATCTCCTCCCTCATGATTCTGCGCCTCCTGACAATTTCTCCCTTCATAGGCACCTTGTTGATTCCGTATATGCCTCTGTCACCTTCAACCCCACCCGTCTTGGTACACGTGCCCTTGCTGCTCCTTCTCAGGATACGGCCTCCCGCTTGGATGCTTTATCTTGTCTTGGCGAGACCCCTGTTCGGGTCTCCAAGAACGCTCGGTTGAATGCCAGTGTTGGCACTATTCTCCTCCCGCCCCATGTTGCAACCGGTGTTCGGAATCTGCAGGACTGCCACGATGATATTCAGCATATCTTTGAGGCCCAGGGCCATTCTGTCCTCCAGGTAGACACGTTTACGCGTCCCCCTCGTGGTCGTCGCCGTCAGCCTCTTCGGGTTGTGAAGATTACTTTTGATGGCAGGACCCTTCCGCTCTCTGTTATTCTTGCTGGTGCCAGATGCTCCGTCCAGGAGTACATTCCCTCTCCTAGGCTCTGCAATAAGTGCTGGAGGTTTGGCCATGGTGCCCCCCACTGTCTCTCTCTGTCCTTTGTGTGGGGGGCGAAGGTCACTATAAGTCGGAGTGCACTTCTTCCCAGGCTCGCTGCCTCATTTGCGGTGAGGCCCACCCTACCTTCTCCCGTGCGTGTATACATTACAAGCTTGAGGCAGCCATCCTCAACTTGAAGCACCGGGAGTGTTTATCTTTTCCTGAGGCGAGGCGCCAGGTTCACCGGCTCCCACCTTATGCTAACGTCTCTTATGCTCGCGTGTTGCGCTCTACCTCTCCTCGTCCTTCCCACCTTCCTCAGATTCAAAACCGTTTCTGGGCCTTGGACCCTGATACGTCCACTACCCCCTCGTTTGTTTTTTTGAGTTCTGTCCCAAAGGATCCCCCTCCTGAACCTCTGTCTGGGGGGTCCCCTTTTTCTGCCCGGTCTGTCATGTCTCCTGTGTCTTCTTCCTCGTCTCCCTTCGATCCTCCTTCCTATCCTTCTCCGTCTATTGACGCTCCCCGCCGCCTGTCAATGCGGGCTGATATTAATCGCTCTCCTAATGGCCGTCGAGTGTGCTTTCGTTCAGCTTCTCCTGTTGAGACGTTGGAATCCGTTGCCCAGTTCGTTGTTGCTGGGACACCTGTCTCTTTAAAGCAGGAGCATAAGCCTGGCTCCTCTCCTTCCTCCTCCCCAGCGGGTAAGAAGGCTTCGCTTTCTTCCTCGGCCCCTACTTCTGACTCTATCGCTCCTTCCCCTCCCATTTCGGAGGTTGCGCCCCCTGTTCCTTCGCCCCCTGTTTCTGCTATGGAGTTTTCTTTGGCCCCCTCTGCCTTCTCGGTTGCTGCTCTTGCTGAGGTTCGCTCCCCTCTTTCTACTCCCCCTCTTCCTGCTGCTGTCCATGTCTGCTCCTCTCGGTTGTCTCCTCCTCTTCCTCCTCCTCCGGACCCCGCCCGTCCATTTATGGTCTGTTCTCCCGCTTCCTTCCCTCTGTCTTTGCTCAGTTTACCTATGCTCCCTAACCCTGACTTTGCTGACCCTGATCCCAACCCTGATCTTCTTTAATGTGAAATGTTCCTCTTTCAGCTTTGTTTCTTCCTTGTTCTTTGTTGTTGTCCTTTCTCTTCTCGTCGATGTCTATTATTCAATGGAACGTTAGGTGTTATTACGCCAATTTCCTTGAACTCCAACTTCTGATTTCGTGGTTTTCACCCCTTTGTGTCTGTCTCCAGGAGCCGATGCTTGGTGCTCGTCCTGGTCGCTTTCGTGGTTATTCTTTTTCTCTCCCCCCCCAGCTGTTGCTGGGGCTCCTAACTCTTCTGCTCTCCTGATTCGCTCTGATGTTCCCTTTGTCCCCACCCTTTTCTTCGCCTCTCCATTGTTCTGCTGCTCGTATCTTTTTTGGGAAATGGTACACCGTTTGTTCCATTTATCTCCCCCTGATGTCCCGCTTTCTCTTCTTGATCTGAAACACCTACTGGACTCCTTGCCGGAGTCTGTGCTCCTGCTGGGTGATTTCAATTGTCGTCATTCCCTTTGGGGTGATGTTCTGATGAACACTAGAGGTCGCCTTCTTGAGCCGTTTATCCTCTCTTCTTCCCTGTCTCTTCTGAATTCTGGTGAGCCCACGCATTTGGACTCTCAGACTCGTACCCTTTCCTGTCTTTCTCATTCTCTTTGCTCGTCTTCTCTTTACTTAGATTTCATGTGGCAAGTTCTTGATGACCTCCATAACAGTGACCATTTCCCCATCCTTGTTACCTTTTTCTCTTTTCACCCTCCCTCTCCTTCCCTAGGCGGACTGGAACCTATTTACCCTCAGTGCTGCTCTCTCTGAGCGTAAATAGGTTCCTCTCCCTCCTTCCCTTTTGCCTCTCCCTCGCTCTCTCCTCCTTTTTCATGACACTGTCTTCGACGCTGCCCTCCGCTCTATTAGTCGCTCTTTCTCTTGGGGTCTTTGGAAGTGCGTTCTCAGGTGGAATGCAGACTGTGCTCGGGCTGTCTGCTGGAAGCGTGCAGCGTGGAAGAGACACCGCCGTCGCCAGACGGCCGATTCTTTTCTTTCGGAAGGCGAGTACGGTGGTCCGTGGGGCCATCCGTACGGCTAAACGTGAATTGCAGGTATCTTATGTGTCCACCATTCCGTCCGAAACTCCTCTGCCACAGATCTGGAAGCGTTTCAGCAATATAGCTGGTAAGTTCCTTCCCGGTGTTTCACCGGTCCTTCACCTCCGTGGTACTCTTGTGGCGGACCAGTTGCAGGTTGCCACCGAACTGGGTTCCCACTTTTCTTCTGTTAGCTCTGGTCGTCATCTTCCCCAATCTTTCCTTCTTCGTAAACCTGTCTTCGAGTCTCGTCCTTTAGATTTTTGCACTCGTCTTCGGCTTCCCTATAACGATCCCTTCTCTCTCTCTGAACTTCGTTCTGCCCTGGCACTCTGCGGTTCTACGGCGGCGGGCTCCGATGGCATTCAATGTAAGATTCTTCGCCATCTCCTTCCGTGCACGTCTCAGTGTTTACCGAGTCTGTATAATCGGATCTGGGAGTCGTCGTCAGTCCCTGAGGACTGGCTGGATGCCGTTGTCCTCCCTGCTCGCAAACCAGGTCTCTGGGAACATTCCCTAAGGACTATGTCGATGATCTTACCCTTTTCTGCCAGGGTGATGATTCGCCTCTCCTTCAACACTGGCTTCAACTTGCGATTGATGCCGTGTCGTCTTATGCCGTGTCACCGACATTGCTTCAAGTTCTCTACTACTAAGACTTGTGCCAGGACTTTTACTTGGAAACGGGTCGTTCTTCGTCCCTCTTTGTCACTTTTTGGTCATCCCCCTTGAGTACAAAGGTTCCACGAAGCTTTCGGGGTTATTCCTTGACACTCGTTTGTCTTGGTCTCCCCATATCTCTTACCTCCGTGCTGAGTGCTCTAAGGCCCTTACCCTCCTTCGGGTATTGTCCCATACTTCTTGCGGAGAGGTTAGGCGCAATCTCCTCGCTTTACATTCCTCTCTCGTCCTTTCTAAGCTCGATTATGGTTGCCCTGCTTACTCGTCTGCTTCTCCTTCAACTCTTCGCCATCTTAATGCTTTGCACCATACTGGGTTGCGCCTCAGTTCTGGTGCCTTTTGTTCGACTCCCATCCTCAGCTTGTATGTTGACACTGGCTTCCTATCCCCAGAACCGTCGTGATCGCTACTGTCTTCGCTATCATGCGTGGTCCTTGCAACATCCTTCCTCTCGCCTTTGTCGTGCTTTAACCTCTTCCCCTCCTGCAGTTCCTGTTCCTCTTCACCACCTCCCACTTTCTGTCCGGTTATCTCGCTTACAGGATTCTCTTTCCGTTCGAATTTCTAATATTTCTCCTCGTGTTATTCCTTCTTTGCCCCGTGGAGAGTCCCCCCTTCAGCAGTTTTGTACATCCTTGACCCGCATAACTAAAGCTTTTACCCCTCCTACGGTTCTAAAACACCTTTTCCTTGAGCATTTTTCTTCTCACTCCCGCTCCGTTTCTGTCTTCACCGATGGGTCTAAGTCTGCGGACGGTGTTGGCTACTCTGTTGTTTTTCTGATCGCACGTATATGGGTCACTTACCTCCGGAGACTAGCATCTTCACTGCGGAGCTTTATGCTATTCTCTATGCTCTTTGTCTCCTGCTTTCTCGTTGACAGTCTTCCTTTGTAGTTGTTGTTGAATCTCGTAGTGCCCTCATGGCTCTCGGGTCCTTTAATCCGGTTCATCCAGTGGTTGTCGAGATCCAGCATTGGCTGTTTCTTGTTCACAGTAAATTTAAGTTGGTTGAGTTTTGTTGGGTTCCCAGCCATATTGGTGTCTCTTTAAATGAGCGTGCGGATGCTGCCGCCAAGGAAGCTGTCTGCTCTTGTCCCATCTCTCGTAAAGGTATTCTTTATTCCAACTTTTACCCGGTTATCCATTTCTCCATCATTACCCGTTGGCAGGCTTGTTGGTCATTTGTTACTGGTAACAAACTACATACTCTTAAAAGTTGTGTGTCCTTGTGGCCGTCCTCCTACCACCGTAACCGGTGATGGAGCGCCACCCTGCTCCTTATTGTTCTAATTCCATTGTCCCTCTTACGGTCGTGCATATCCTTGTTGAATGTCCTGACTTCCGGGACGAGCGTGTGTCTTGTTTTCCGACCGTTCCCTGCGGTCGCTTGTCTCTCGATAGAATTCTTGGTGACTCGGACACTTTGATATCAATAGCCTTATGTGTTTCTGTTCTCCTATTGGCATCGTTGGTGATATTTAGTGCCCTCTGATTATTCCGCACATTTGATGGTTCTACAAAGACTTCCCGGTTTGGTGCCTTGTTTTAATAATTTCTTACTTACCATCCAAATCTACCCTCCCTCCCTCCCTACCCCTAGTTCCTCTCCCCACCCCTGCTTTCTCATCCCATGGTCTTCTTCCAGCTTCAAGCAGGCCCAAGGAAGTTCCTCCATCCCACACCTCACTCCCTCCAAATCCCTTTTAACTACACTACAGAAGGACGAGCCCTCACCCCAAACACTCCCTGCCTCCAACATCAAACTCTCCCTTTCACACCTTCCCTAGGAATTCGTCCTGTCCCAAGCAGGCCTGGGAACTTTTTAAGTCCTTCTCCTACCCCCCATCCCCAAACCTCTCCCACACCCCTAGTAACTACCCAACAGGAGGATGAGCTTTCCCAAGTAGAAATGACCATGGAACAGCTTTCTACACTAGTGGGTATGGTGGGTGAAAATGGATATAGACATGTGAGGTTCAAGGTAATGTACTCAAACATTAATGAGATTACCAACATAGCAAGTGAACTGCCAGAAAGAGATCAGGAAGAAACCCCAGATGTAATAGGACTCACATAAACAAAATTGTCAGGAGTCATAACAACACTGAGTTTCCAAGAACTACTATATAGTAAGGAAAGAAAGGGAAGGAACAGGAGGAGGAAGAGGCGGAATGGCCCTGGTAATAAAGAAGGACTGGAGCATTAAAGAGAATGGAAATTCCGGGCTGCGACGGATTCAGAGACTACGTAACAGGAACTATGTCAATGGGTGGACCTAAGATAATAGGGGCAGTCATTTACAACCCTCCACTAATGACAGAAGACTCAGACAGGAGTTTCGACAGAAACAACATGGCAACCATTAATATAGCAGCTTCAGTTGCCTGCATGAAAGGCTCCAGACTCTTAATCATTGGCGATTTCAACCATGGAAAGAGAGAATGGGACAATGGGGACCAACATGGAGGTAAAGATACATGGAGAGCGAAATTCTTGGAAGTGACAACAAGGAACGTTCTGAGCCAACATGTTAAGGGACCCAGATTGAGAAGGAATGACGAACCAGCTAGACTCGACCTGATATTCACCTTGAATGAGTCAGAAATAAGGGAAGTCAAATTTGAAGCCCCCATTGGAATGAGTGACCACAGTGTATTGACATTTGAGTATCTGGTAGAGGTAGGGATAACCTATCCAAGGATGTGATTGGAAGGGAAAAGACTAAATTACCGAAGAGGAAAATATGACGAGATGAGGAACTTCCTAATGAGAATAGCATGGGAAACAGAGCTCAGAGAAAGACTCTACAGGATATGATGGATTTTGTCGCTCAGAGGTACCAGGAAGCTGCAGACAGTTTTATCACAGCCCAAGTAAAGAAAAATGAAAAGCAACAGAAGAATCCATGGGTCAATCATGAATGTACGGTAGAAAAGCAATTGAGTAAAAGAACATGGAGAAACTACAGGAATAACAGAACATTGGAGAGCAGGGGAGATACCAAACGGACAGAAATGAGTCCCTCAGATTGAGGAGAGAAGCAGAGAGACAATCTGAAAATGACATCACAAGTAAGTCCCTGCACTAAATGAGGAGGCAAAACCAAAGAACCTTTAGGAATTTGATCTCACCAGTGATGAAGTCAAATGGAATCTGTTGAAGCTGAATTTTGACAAAGGCTGTTGAGCTTGATGGAATCTCACTGTGGATACTAAAGGAAGGTACAGAGGCACTAAGTGTGCCACACTCTCAATAGTGTATAACAGGTCACTGGAATCATGAGACCTACAGGAAAGCCGGAAGACAGCTAATGTAGTCCCAATATACAAAAGGGTGACAGGCAAGAGGCCCTGAACTACAGGCCAGTTTCTCTGACTTGTTTACCATGCAAAATGGAGAAGATTGTGAGGAAAAGGCTCTTAGAGCATCTGGAGTGAAATAACTTTACAAAACACCACAAGCATGGGTTCAGAGAAAGTAAATCGTGCCTCACACGTCTAATAGAATTCTATGACCAAGCAGCACAAATTAGGCAAGAAACAGATGAGTGGGCAGACTGCATTTTCTTGGACTGTCCGAAAGCTTTTGACACAGTCTGTAACTGTGAGGGGGGAGGCATCAGAGTGACGAGATGTCACCAGCGGAGTCCCACAGAGCTCTGTACATGGACCCATCCTGTTTCTAGAATATGTAAACCACCTTCCAGAGGGTATAGACACATTCCTCTCAATGTTTGCTGATGATGGAAAAATTATGAGAAGAATCAAAATAGATGAAGATAGACAGAGACTACAGGACGACCTTTTTTATCTTTATATACAAATCTTTTTTATCCTAACACTCTCGCGCACCCCCACGAGCGTGCCGCAGACTTTGACGTCATGGCCTTAGTGGTGCGGGCGAGCGTGCGGCGACGCCTGAATGTGTATACTCGTTTTCAGTTTTCTCATCTTAATTCTGGTGCTACATCGTTCGTTTTGGCATCATTGTGTTCGCATTAAATTCCCTACAGGTGCGTATAAATATAATGTCCAAAAGCCTGGCGTGACTCCCAACAGCAAAGCCTAAAGTCAGCAAAAGTTACCCGTGAGCGCACAAAATCAGTAAAAGTGTATTTTTCTCACCACAATTCTCGTGCTACGTCGCTCGTTTTGATATCATTGTATTTTGGTATCAATTAAATTCCCTACAGATGTGCATGAATATAATGTACAAAAGCCTGGAGTGTCTCCCTGCAGAAAAGCCTAAAGTTACCCGTGAACGAGCACCAATTTGTATACTGCAACCTAATGTGTATACTCGTTCAGTTTGATTACATCAATTTTCGTGTTACGTCTTTCATTTGGTACCAAATTGTGCGCAATAAAAGGCGCGTATTTTAAAACTAGTCCTATAATAATAAAGCAATAACTGGAATTTTAACAAATATTTTAATTCTGGAAGCTTATCATCACAAAATTATTTATATCTTTCCAGTGTTCTGACATAAACGTTTGTGTTACATCTTTCATTTTGGTATCAAATTGTTCGCGACGTAAAGGCGCGCATTTTAAAACTAGTCCCAACATAATAGCACAATAAATAGAATTTTAACAAATATTTTAAAATTTGACCAAAACCTATTTGTAATCATATAAGTGTTCGGACATCAAGTTTCATGTTACATCTTTCATTTTGGTATCAAATTGTGCGCATTCTAAAGGCGCTTATTTTGATACTATGCCGAGGTCGATTGGATAAAAATGAATTTTATACAATATTTTTGTAGTGCTCGCAAGTCCGGTCCAAAGTTAAGACTCATGAGAAAATAATGGACGCGAGTCCGGTCCAGAATGACCGATAGTGATCCTAATATAACTTGCCATGCCCAACCGCCTTTTCTCACTATCTTAGTTAACTTGACCATCCTGACATAACCTAACGTACATAACTTAGATGACATAACTTACCCAGCCTGATCTGCCAATCCTATTCTACATAATGCAACTTACTTACTCAAACTTATCTATCCTCTCCTACCTGACAGAATATAACTTCCCATACATAGCCTGCATTACATGATGAAACTTACACATCATGACCAGGCCTAACTTACATAACCTGCAAACTTCACTAATCTTAAATTACTTTCACTCACAGCCATTCATATTTCCCATTGGTCTGCTCTGCTCCCAATCTCTTAGTAAAGTATGTTTAAGCATCCTTTCATTAAAAATACCATCCAAACTTAACCTAACTCGCATTTATGCACCGTCCACCCAACATATTATGTACATCTTTGCTTAATACCTTATGATATACAGTAGTTATACATTTCCTCTTTATTATTTTATTGTCTGGATATTTCGCATTTCTCTCATGATTTCTCCATATTATCAGGGAACTCCGCATTCTAGAACCACACCGCTCAACATACTTTTTCATCCCCATGTACTAGGATGTAACCACTACTTGCAACTGATATAAAACTTAGATCGTAGTAATATTACGTTAACTCGTGAATTAATTTTGCTGCATGTTTTTCCTACTTGATATACTGTGATAGTACACATAGAAACACGTACACAATAATAGTATGCAAAGAATTTGTACACTGTGATAATACACATAGATATGTGTACACTGTAATATTACATGCAAAAGCATGTTCACCCCAATAGTACACATAAGACATGCACCCGAAGGTATTACACATGAAAGTATGTTCACTACTATAGTACATATAAGGTATGTACACTCTGGAAGAACATAAAGATACAAGTACCCTATGATAGTACCCTATCTTAGTACACATAGAACCGTGGGCCATGATAGTACACATAGAACATGTGCAATGTAATATTACATAAAAAAACATGTTCACAATTGTTGTACACATAAGGCATCTACCCCTGAGGTATTACACATAAAAAAGCATGTACACTATTGTAGTACAAATAAAGTATGTCCACTATATAAGAACACATAGATCACACATAAATACATGTACACNGGATGACAAGAGGATTGAAGTGAGAGATGGTGGGGAGGACGAGGGGACAAGGGAGGGGGTAATGGTGGAAAGGATGAGGCGACAAGGGAGGGGGTAATGGTGGGAAAGGATGAGGGGACAGGGGAATTTGGGATGGTGGGGACGAGAGGAATGGAGAATGGTGGGGAGGACAAAGGGACAGGGGAGTGGGGCATGGTGGGAAGGAAGAAGGTATGGTTAAGTAGGGAATTGTGGGAGGACTGGGGGACAGGGAAGGTTGCTGTGGCTCAGCAACGCACATGCGTTGCTGAGCCACAGCAACGTGTGGCCGGGTACTGGAAGTCTGTATCTATATAAATAAAAATGGAAATGTTCATTTGTTCAAAATCACTAATCTCCGAAAGTTCTTCACTGATTGCATTGAAACTTTCACACAATGTTTCATTCGCATTCGAGCAGGTTTTTATATACATACTATATAGATGTCACGTCTGCGACGAAAAAAACATGCTTTTTCTGAAAAACTGTGTTTTTCATGTGAGGGAAGTTTTCGACACCTCTTTACCGATTGCTTTCAAATTTTGACATAACGCTGCTTTCGAATAGGCGAGTGTTTTTATATACCTACTATATACATGCTTTACCTGTGATAAGATTTTTTTTTTTTAAACAGTGCCATCTGTAGGATGTAAAAGCAACACACACACTGCAATCTCCAAAAGTTCTTCACCGATTGCTTTGAAATTTTGACTCAACGTTCCATTCGAATACGTGTGTTTTTATATACCTACTATTTATATGCCACACCCGTGACTGGTAAAAACAAGCTTTTTTCTTAAAACAGCGCCATCTGTTGCACATAAGAGGAACACGCACTAAATATAATGTTACAATTTCATTTAAATGTTTCCGATTACATTGATAAATTGAATTTTCGTAGATTTTGATTTTTTTTTCATTTTGATTTCATTATTTTTTGTGCCAATGTGTTGGAATTGAGCTGTGTTGTTTACTATACTGTTCATTTCCTGAGTATAGTTTATTTGTTTCTATTTTCATTTTTATCATTTCGTTTTTTTAACTGTTCATATTTTTCAGTGCAATTGATGGTGAAATTGAGCTGTATCGATTGATCTGCGTTTGAATTAAAATATTGTGTTAGTATTTTTTGTTTTTGTTTTGAAAACAAAAAAATGGACAAAACGTTTATTTCACAGCTGCAAATGTGCAACGAACAGCCATGAATCCACCGGCTGCAACGTTAAATGCTTTGTTCAGCTTATGTCAAAATGAGGCGTTTGCGAAAACACAGCTGTATTCTGAAGTTCCTACGTATTACAAATTGAATGCCAATAGAAAATCATTTGAACGACGCAAACGAGGAGAGCGAGTCGACAGACAACCTGGCATATTCAAATAAACTACGATAGGCAGGCTGTACACCGTGCTTCCCAATCTAGATGAATGCTTCTTTCTTCGCATGCTGTTGGTAAATGTGTCCGGTCCAATGTCTTTCCAGCAATTGAGATTTGTCAACGGCATAACACTTACCACTTCCCGTAGTGCATGTCAAGCTCTGAATTTATTGGAAAATTACCAACACTGGGGTATGTCTTAATATGCGTCCAACACGTCCCATCCAAATCAAATTCGTGCATTGTTTGTAATAATATTGACCGCCTGCTCTCCTTCATCTCCAACAGAGTCATGGAAGAAATGTCAATCGCACATGCTAAGATATTAGCCGTCGAATATGCAGGGAAATTAAAAAATGAACAAGGATTTCACAGCAAAAACCTGCAACGAAGCGTTGATAATGATTGAAGATTTGTGCTTAGAAACCGTGAACAAAGTTCTCAATCAGTTGGAAATAACATCACCGAATCGATCTGCTGCGGCTTCGTTTAGATGTAGAATTGCGTCGTGAACAAAATTACAACACGGGTGATCTATTGTCATATGTGCAATCAAACATTCCTAATCTAATGCTTGAGCGAAAAGGCATTTACAATAAAATAATTCAAACTGTCAAGAACGTGCTGGAGAAATATCTTTGATGCGACAGGAGGAACTGGTAAAACTCCTATTAGATTGATTCTGGCAGCATTTCGATCCCAAAATGGCATAACCTTAGCTCTTGCATCGTCGCAATTGCTACGACATGCTACCATGTGGAAGAGAACGGCTACTTCGGCTTTGAAATCGCCATTGAACATGCAATTCATTGAAACTCCCACGTGCAACATTTCCAAAGCATCCGGCATGGAAAAGTATGCAGAAATGCAAACTTATTGTTGGATGAAGGCCCAATGGACCACAAAAAATCTCTGAGGCTCTTGGTCGACAATTGCAAGATTGCCGTGTAAAATCAGATCATTTGGGAATGCAATAAATTGCTTGCAGGCGTTTTCAGGAAAACATTATCTGTAATTCTCGATCGTCACCAGCAGACAAAATAAAAGCTTGCTTGAAATTACTCTATTTTGTGTCGCCACATAAAGACATTTAAATTAACTACACATATGCGTGTCCAGCTGCAAAAACGATCCACCAGCTGAGAAATTCTCACATTAATTGCTGGAAATTGGGGAACGGAAATATGCCGGTTGATCAGACCTCAGGAGGAATTTCATTGCCTCATAATTTCTACAATTAGTGACGTTAAAAGAAAAATGGGTTGAAAAAGTATTTCCCATATTCAAACAATTATAAGAATGAGGATTGTCTGAATGAACGAACTGTTCTTGCGGCCAAGAACGAAGACGTCTACAAAATTAGCAATATCATTCAGTCTAACATTCAAAGCAAGGCAGTCACATACAAGTCCGCCAATACTGTTGTGGAAGCAGATGAAGCGGTTAGATATCCAACAGAATTTTTAGTTCAATCGATCTGCCAGGGATACCATCACATACGGCAATTGAAAATCGGCTTGCCAATTATCATGTTGTGAAATATCAACCAGTCAAAACTTTGCAACACCACACGCTTTGCAGTAAAAAAGTTAATCAGCTTCGTTGTAGAAGCAACAATCTTGACAGGACCTTTCAAATGTGAAGATGTCCTCATTCCTCATATTCCTATGATTACAATGCATATGCCATTTCAATTTAAGAGATTGAAATTTCCAATTCGATTGGCGTTTGCAATCATCATCATCATCAACAAAGCTCAGGGCCAATCTTTAGAATTGTGCAGTTTATATCTAGACACGGATTGCTTCACAAATGGACAATTATATGTTAGGTGTTCTAGAGTCGGCAAACCAGAAAATCTCTATCTCTACAGACAATGGAACAACAAAAAATATTTTATACCCACAAGCATTGTGAAATGAAACATATTAGAAACGTGCGCTTTCTCTTCTCTTTCTTTCCCATTTAACCAGACTGAGCCACAGCAACGCGTGGCGGGTACAGCTAATAATAAATATAAATAAAAATTAAAATGCTTGTTTGTTGAAAATCGATAATCTCCGAAAGTTCTTCACTGATTGCTTTGAAATTTTCACACAACGTTTCATTTGCATCCGAGCGGTTTTTATATACATACTATATTGATGTCATGTCTGTGACGAGAAAAAAAACATGCTTTTTTTTAAACTGTGTTTTTAAATGTTGTTCATGTGAGGGAAATTTTCATAACCTTCTTACCGATTGCTTTGAAATTTTGACACAACGTTGCATTCGAATAGGCGAGTGTTTTTTATATACTACTATATACATGCCTCATCTGTAACAGGAAAAACAAGTTTTTTTTAAACACAGCACCATCTGTTGCTCGTAAGAGCAACATGCGCTGTAATCTCCGAAAGTTCTTCACCGATTGCTTTGAAATTTTGACTTCACGCTCCATTCGAATATGCACGTGTTTTATATACCTACTATAAAGGTGCCACACCTGTGACATTTAAAAACATGTTTAAAAAAAAAACAGAGCCATCTGTTGCACATAAGAGCAACATTCGCAATACTAAATATGTTACAATTTCATTTCAATGTTTCCGATTGCATTGATAAATATAATTTCATAGATTTTGATTTGTTTTCCTTTTGATTTTATTTTTTTTTGTAACATTGCACTGGAATTGAGCTGTGTTGTTTACCATACTGTTCATTTCGTGATTATAAGTATAGATGCCAACCTATGACAGGTAAAACAATGCATTTTTTTATTTTAAAACGGTGCCATCTGTTACATTTAAAAGCAACACACGCTATACTAAATATGTTACAATTCAATTTCAAAGTTTCCTATTGCATTGATAATTTAAATTTTCATTGATTTCTATTTATTCTAATTTTGATTTAATTATTTTGTGTTACAATACATTGGAGTTTAGCTGTTTTGTTTATGTACCGTTCATTTCGTGAGTATAATTATTTTTTTTATTCTTTCATTGTTTTCATATTGTTTTTTTTAACTGGGGACGGTGGAGTGGGGAATGGTGGGGAGGTCAAGGGGAGGGAATGATGGGGGAGGATGAGGGGATGGGGGAGGATGAGGGGATGGGGGAGTGGGGAATGGTTGGGAGGACGAGGGGACAGGGGAGTTTGGCAATTGTGGGGAGGACTAGGTGGGGGAGGAGGAACAGTGGGGAGGGCAAGGTTGCTGTGGGTCAGCAACACACATGCGTTGTTGAGCCACAGCAACGCGTGGCTGGGTACAGCTAGTATATAAATAAAATATACATGTTCGCTTGTTTAAAATAGGTAATCTCCGAAATTTCTTCACCGATTGCTTTGAAATTTTCACATACATTCCATTCACATCCGAGCAGATTTTATATACAAACTATATAGATGACACGTCTGTGGTGGGAAAAACCAAGTTTTTTTTTAAAACTGTATTTTTCATGTTAGGGAAATCTTCAAAGCCTCTTTACCGATTACTTTGAAATTTTGACACAACGTTGTGATCGAATAGGAACTGTTTCTTATATGCCTACTATATACATGCTTTACCTGTGACAGGAAAAAACATGCTTTAAAAAATACCACCATCTGATGGACGTAAGAGCAACACTGCTATAATCTCCTAAAGTTCTTCACCAAACGCTCTGAAATTTTGACAAAATTTCCATTCGAATACGCATGTGTTTTTATATATTCCTACTGTATAGATGCCACACCTGTGGCAGCTTTTTTTTTAAATGGCATCATCTTTTGCATGTAAGAGCAACACACACAATATTAAATATTTTCAATTCCATTTCAATGTATCCAATTTCATTGATAAATTAAGATTTTTTCATGATTTTGATTTATTTTATTTTGCTTTTATTTTGTGTGACATTGCGTTGGAATTGAGCTGTGTTGTTTACCATACCGATCATGTCATGAGTATTAATATAGATGCCACACCTGTGACAGGTAAAAACATGTTTTTTTGATTTCATGTATTTCAGTGATGGGAACCATCAGATCATTTGATGTTCTCAATTTTCTGATAGGAACATCATATCATTTGGGAATACTATCGGACGAGGGAGTGGGGAATGGTGGGTAGGAAGAGGGGACGGAGTGGGGGATGATGGGAGGACAAAAGGACGGGGGAGGGGTGAAATGGTGAGAGGATAGGGGGACTGGGGAGGGGGTAATGGTGGGCAGGACCAGGGGTGGGGGAGTTGGGGGAGAGTGGGGACAAGGGGACAGGGAGTGTTAGAAATGGTGGGGGAAGACAAAGGGACAAGGGAGTGGGGAATGGTTGGAGGACAAGGGACGGGAGGGGGGGGGAATGGGAGCCGTCGGCCGAGCGGACAGCACGCTGGGACTTTGATCCTGTGGTCCTGGGTTCTCATCCCAGTCGCCGTGCGAGAAACAATGGGCAGAGTTTTTTTCACCCTATGCCCCTGTTACCTATCATTAAAATAGGTTACCTGGGTGTTAGTCAGCTGTCACGGGCTGCTTCCTGGGTGGTGGAGGGCTGGTCGAGGACTGGGCCGCGGGCCACTAAAAAGCCCCAAAATCATCTCAAGATAACGCTCAAGTGGTATAATGGACTGGGATACAGGGGGAAGTTTGACTGTTGCTCGTTTCTGAGCCACAGCAACCACGTTCCGGGTACAGCTAGTATATATGATATATACATAGTATATAATGTATAATGTCACATCGTAATACATTTAGTATGTCATGATTACAGAGAACTTCACACTATAGACATAATGGTATTTTCCAAAGACAGCACATTAGGCTCCTATCATACTAGTGTATATGTGTGTCATAACAACCCCGCATGGCATTTAACAACACCCAGTATATGTTTGTCAAGTCCATTCTCAAGAACACGCAGAGCCCCTGTTTCTTTTCTGCTACTCACTCGACCAGGTTATGGTAGCTTACACTATCGTCCAGAATTACACATTTAGTAAGATCTATCATTAGATCGCACCATATTTTAGTTGGAAGCAGAAAACTTAAGAACTTATTATAGTGATATTAAGCACCAGTATAGGGATACCTCTGTCTATTTAAATGCATTTACCTGCCCATCATATGGAAAATATCTAGATGAATCTATTGTGACTTGGGACTCTATTTACTTGATACACTTTTCTTAAGCTAATAGTTCGCACCCAACACCACTGCAGCATATGTTGAAAATTTTTGCTTGGTGCTTCAGTTTATAAAACTTTATATTGTTTTGTATTTGTTGTCCCCCTCCCCATCCCGCCTGTTGGCGCTGTGAGGGGGCTTGGTGGTCGGCTGTCGGAGTGTGATGCTCCATGGGACGGTCCTCTGTTTTCTTTTGTGGCCTTATTCTCCTGCTGCCGTCCTCTCGCATTGTGCCGGATCGCTTTTCCTTTTTCCTTATGTTCGGTTTTCTCCCCCCCTTCTCCTAATCTGTTTGTTGTTTCCTGCCTACCTTTTTCATTGTTTTGTTATTCTTTGGACTTACTCCTAATTTTGATGCCCACGTCATGGGGAGGCATACTCTTGAACCAGTAGAACTGTAGTACCAACGTCGAGAGCGAGGGGAAATTTTATTTTCAATCCTCCTTTCGTCATTGCACCCGATCTCGACGGACTGACGTTTCTTAAGGTGGCTTTTGTGGGTCGTATACTCACGACGCACCCATGGGGGGCCCCGGCATGATAGGCGATAGCTTTCTTGTTTGGGTGTCCTGCTTCTAATTGTGGCTCCATAGTGGGTGTGAGGGAATATTCGTGGATGAATTTCTCTTTGTCTGTATGTCGTTGAATGTTTCTCTTTTACCTTCTCAGGCTGGTGGGGTGGGCGACATAGCCCCCGAGTCGGACCGTGATGAAAGACTGGGCTCTGTGGCCTCCGTTGCATTGGGTCCCAACTTTGCTCCTCCTTTGTCCTTTCTGACTACTCCCCTCGGCTCCCGTCTCCTCCTCTGTGGTTGGGTCGAGTCCCAAGGCCCCAGTTGTAACCACCTCGTCGCCTGGCACGGCCCTCAGTCTCTAGTGCTGAACTACTGCGGCCTTTCAAGGCCGCCTCTCTATCTAGGGGGTTCTCAACGCCGTCCTCATCACGGCCTGCACTTCGCTCGATTCCTTCCCGTACTGATGCTTTTCAAGCCTTGCTTGGTCTCGCTTTATGGGGCCA
>WNGS01042073.1:0-10255 GCA_020271785.1 Procambarus virginalis | reverse complement strand
AATCTATCAGACGTCCCAGACGATACTGCCTAGACTTCACCTGCACAGCACCCGACTCAGGACCACTTGATGCTCAATATTCCATCAATTCCCTCTTCAGTCCAAACATGGAATGAAGGAAGACCTCTCGGCGTACTTGCAAACAACGGGTGACGCATAAGTTCCACGGGATCGGCGTATTACCGTCAGATTGACAGAATCAACCTTCACACATCCGTCCACCTTGATGTGTCGTTACAGACTGACTCCCTCATGGAGGACTGACGGCCCAGCCACTACGTCATCACTGTGAAGCTATCAGCCATCACTGCATAGACTCCACTCTTGCACAACACCTGTCCCTGGAGCACTTGTTGCTCAATATTCTGTCAATTCCTCTTCGGCTCAACACATGAACGAAGGAAGACCCCACAGGTGCTGGCAGACCGCCGGTGATGCGTAAATCCTCTGGAGACGGAGTAAACTGTCCAACTGACAGGACCCCCCAACACACGTCCGACCTCCTTGATGTGCTGTCTCAGACTGATGGCGACCTTGGAGCGGAGTCTTGTAGTGGGTAGAATATAGTTGTGCATTAATTGGCTGTTGATTGCTGGTGTTGACTTCTTGATGTGTAGTGCCTCGCAGATGTCAAGCCGCCTGCTGTCGCTGTATCTATCAATGATTCTGTGTTGTTTGCTAGGATTTCTCTGGTGATGGTTTGGTTGTGGGAAGAGATTATATGTTCCTTAATGCCTTAATGCTTAAGATCCTTATATGTTCCTTAATAATTCCTTAATCCTAGCAAACAACGCAGAAATCATTGATAGATACAGCGACAGCAGGCGGCTTGACATCTGCGAGGCACTATGGGGCATTAGGCCGTCTGCAGTTACAATCTATTCTTCCCTTTAGCTTATACCCATTGTTCCGTGTTCTGTGTTTTGTTGAACGTTTGTTTTCACCTCATCTAAAAACCATTGTAACATGTCACCTCACCCAAATGCAGGTATAAAAAAGAAATCAAAGCTGTTTAAAACACGAGAGACATCTCCTGTCCACGAGGCTAACCATAGCCCGTGCTTCTTGCCCAGCTCCTGTGCCAGGTAAGTTACGGGCTCACCATAGCCCGTGCTACTTGGAACTTGTTCCGAGTAGCTAAATCTATAACAACAACAACAAGCTGTTTAAACTCTGTTCAGTTCAAGTTGTTGTGTGTGTGTGTAAACTAAAGTCTTTGAAATGTAATAAGTTTTACGAAACGTGCTGAAGTGTCGCGTCAGACTAGAAATAAAATGAATTTTGGAGAATTAATTTTTCATTTACCATTAACAGTAAAAAGAAACATAAGACCGAGAAAATTCATGTTAGAATTATTAATCTTACTTTTTCGGTCATATATAATAATATATATATATAAATATATATATAATATATATATAAATATATATATAATATATATATATATATATATATAATATTATATAGATTATATATATATATATATATATATATATTATATATATATATATATAATATATATATATTATATATAATATTATAATATATATATATATATATTTATATAATATATATATAATATATATTATTAAATATGACCGAAAAAGTAAGATTAATAATTCTAACACGAATTTTCTCTATTTTCCTTATGTTTCTTTTTACTGGTGACGGTAAATGAAAAATCAATTCTCCAAAATTCATTTTTATTTCTAATCTGACGCGACACTTGAGCGCGTTTCGTAAAACTTATTACATTTTCAAAGACTTTAGTTTACACACACACAAAACAACTATAACTGAACAGAGTTTAAACAGCTTTTCTTTTTTATACCTGCATTTGGGTGAGGTGACATGTTACAATGGTTTGGGGTGAGGTGAAAACAAACTTTCAACACAGAACACGAAACAATGGGTAAAAGCTAAAGGGAAGAATAGATCTGACGCGACACTTGAGCGCGTTTCGTAAAACTTATTACATTTTCAAAGACTTTAGTTTACACACACACAAAACAACTATAACTGAACAGAGTTTAAACAGCTTTTCTTTTTATACCTGCATTTGGGTGAGGTGACATGTTACAATGGTTTGGGGTGAGGTGAAAACAAACTTTCAACACAGAACACGAAACAATGGGTATAAGCTAAAGGGAAGAATAGATCTGTAACTGCAGAAGGCCTATTGGCCCATATTTCTTGATGTTTCTATATTGGAGCGGAGTCTTGAAGTGGGTAGAATATAGTTGTGCGTTAATTGGCTGTTGATTGCTGGTGTTGACTTCTTGATGTGTAACACCAGCAATCAACAGCCAATTGGTCAAGTGGTGATGGTCAAGTGGTTTAAGGCGTCTTGTACATACCAGTTGCGTTGCTCCTGGGAGTATGGGTTCGAGTCACTTCTGGGGTGTGAGTTTTCATTCGCATATAGTCCTGGGGACCATTCAGGCTTGTTCGCATTTGTGTTCCTCACGTGTGCCCCAAAGAATGAGGTGATTTGGTAAAAAGCTATGCCCAAGATAACCATCCGAGTGCCGGCGGTGGGGTGGTTCAAATAGCTTCGGCTATCACCTCATTTTGTCCGGTCGTGATGGTCAAGTGGTTTAAGGCGTCTTGTACATACCAGTTGCGTTGCTCCTGGGAGTATGGGTTCGAGTCACTTCTGGGGTGTGAGTTTTCATTCGCATATAGTCCTGGGGACCATTCAGGCTTGTTTGCATTTGTGTTCCTCACGTGTGCCCCAAAGAATGAGGTGATTTGGTAAAATGCTATGCCCAAGATAACCATCCGAGTGCCGGCGGTGGGGTGGTTCAAATAGCTTCGGCTATCACCTCATTTTGTCCGGTTGTGATGGTCAAGTGGTTTAAGGCGTCTTGTACATACCAGTTGTTGGGTATCTGGGGCTTGAACTCAGAAAAATAAATTGTTTAATTGTTATATTAAAATTAATCGAAGGACCACCCGCTTTTGAGAAAAGAGGGAAAACAAATAACATTGATCATTAGAATGACACCAGAGAACCAGTGTCTATGGAAAATTATTCAATGGATATTCACTTGAAAATAATGAAGACTGTAATTATTAATTAAAGTCAAAGCCTCAAATATCAACATTGGGGGGTTATTTCTAGAAATTCATATATATCTAGGAACCAGTGTGGTTCGTCACTAGTTCATTATGCATGGAATTATGGTAAATCTAACTACAACATATGTAAATATATGGTAATCAAAATTATTCATTTAAGCTCATATTATAGAAGCAATAATTAAATTGAATAAATTTATAAGAAAAAATGGGTCTTAGCTGTAAGACGATTTCTAACGCCAGTTCATCACTCGTCCTCGTAATCACAGAATCCCCATAGATAAATGACTCGAGGTAAATAACACGATGGATGACAATCTTGTTGGCGTCTCAAATACACGCTGTAATACAAGAAATATAAAGTAGCAATTGACTAGGCTACAAAATTGTGCTCATATATTCATGAAGCTGAACTGAGTAATAAATATTACTAACGTTTGATTATATTTAATCTCTCTTCCTAACGACAAACTACTCACTAAGGCTCTAAATTACTAGATGCATCTACAAGAAAGAAACCTGTGAGCGTAACCGAGTACTAAGGTTTGCCGAGAGGAGCGTCTGCTGGACTCAGTGTTCACTGCTGTGCACACTTATTCACGGTCCGGATGGTAATTGTAGACGCTGGGTTCACTATTGAGGCACTAGAGAACACTGGCAAGTAAATTCCACTTATTAATTGAGTGTCGACGTAATTCTTATCGACAAGAATTCTCAATTAATGCCACGTGTTCCACCACGTTGTCTCGCGTGCGTGCCTTGTTGATGTCGTAATGGCGTAATGGCGTCTCCCTCTCCCCGCTCTCGCATTCACCACGGAAATTATTAAACACAAACTATTCTTTCCCGCGTAATTATGGAGGAAAATGCGATAATATGAACTGGGTTGAAATTATAGGGAATTAATAATTATAATATTCTCGATAAATAATCTCTAGCGAGAAATGGAGATAATATTTATACTTCTCCAGAGCATTCAAACGTAACAGAATAAAAACTGTTACTGAATAATTTTAATTAATAACTCTTGATTTACATTATCAGGAGTAATATTATCAACAATATGCTCAGATTAATTTATATAACACTATGGTTAGTGGTGTTAAGAGCTACTGCAAATGTAAGTTAATAGTAATTTATCATAAGATAATAATGGATGATAAGTGTTGGAAATTTCCAACATAACTCCGGGGGGAGAAAACTCGGGTCGCAGTGCCATGTTGAGTACTGACGTACCTATCCCGAAGTTAGTATGTTAGTATGTTAGTACACACACAACGGATGTCCCGTAAATGTCAAGGACATACAAGAATTTAAGACATGAAAAATTAATGTCATAATTAATAGTTTACACAACTTAATGATTGAATCATACAATTCAAGTAACTGAGACTCTACTGTGAGGTGAATGTCTGGGTCATTGTGACTGGTAGCTGATTGGTTACTAGACATCACAACACAGTATCATCATGATCACTCAAATTGGATGAAAAATTATTTGCTCTTAGTCAGAGCTATAATAGGCTTGTAGTTTCCTTTTACATTGTTGAGCAGCTGCTCTAGTGGGGCGAGTGCTCGGTGGATCAGAATTGTTGTCCTCGGAAACTGTTGAAGCTGGTTCTGATAAACACTCTCGTTCTGCTAATTCGAGAGGTACCAACTTCTCTAATGTCTTTAGAGTAGTAGTGCCTTTGCACAAAACTCGTACTACTCTCAGGATACCTTGGCGATCTGGGTGGATTGCAACAATTTTGCCTATAGGCCATTCTGACCTTGGTCCATCACTGTCAACTAATACTAGGTCTCCTGGTTTAAGCTGTACTTTATTATAGGGGCTCGAAGCTCCATAGTGGTACTCTCGTAGAGCGGTGAGGTACTCTCGAGTCCACACCTCATTCCACCTTTCAATTACTCTAGAGAGATGTTGGTAACTTTGTACTAAGTCACTCCTGGTTACATAGGAAGGATCGACGGGGTCCTCTTCTGCCAAAGGTATCAGAGGGCTCAGCAGGCCTCCATGTATTAAATGCGAGGGACTCAGAGGCTCTCTCTGTGAGAAATCATCTGATAGATAAGTTAATGGGCGATTGTTGACTCGCGCCTCAATTTCCACGACGAGTGTTTGGAGTTCTGAGTAACTAATTTTCTGTCGATGCAAGGTCTTCCTTAAACACTTCTTGACAGTCCCTATCATTCGTTCGTAGAACCCACCTTGCCAGGGGGCTCTGGGAGCAATAAATTTCCAGTGGCATTGTCGTCTCTGCATGACAGACTGCACTTCTGGATGATTCCATATCTCTCGTAAGCAGGCTTCTCCTGCCACAAAATTTGAGCCATTATCAGATATCATGAGCTTGGGACAGGATCTGCGAGCTGCAAATCTACGAAAAGCTTGGATGAAGGCTTCAGCACTCATGTCAGAAGTCACTTCTAAATGTACGCCTCGTGTGGTAGCACATGTGAAGAGGCAAATATAAGCTTTCACTGGTATCTTATCCGGATTGCCAGTGAGAAGCAAGGCTCCTGTGTAATCAACACCAGTAGTCTCAAACGGACGAAGATGAACTACCCTCTCTTTAGGGAGTGGTGGTGGTCCTGGGTAAGGACACACTCGAGCATCGTAGCGTTGACAGATTATACAGGACTTAATAATTGATTTGACAGTTTGACGACCTTGAGGAAGCCAATATTTCTGTCTGAGGTCGGTGAGTGTGTCTAACACTCCACCATGCAAAGTACCATATTGATGGTGATGTAAAACTAGAAGTTTGGTAATAACGTGGTGACGTGGTAGAAGGATTGGATTCTTTGTGTCCAAATCAATTTTTGCATGAAGCAAACGTCCTCCACACCTTAATATATTATGAGTGTTGGTATCATACCAGATACCTAGAGACTTGGTTAATTTATCTGGAAGATTTTCATATTCACTTCCATATGTCTCTTGTTGTGCACGTTTGATCCAGTAGATGATAGGATTGGGAAACTTATGCTTGATTCCTATCTTGGCAAGAAAATCAAACACATGTGCTGTCACTCTTAATAACTTACTCAAGTTAGAATAATTGTGAGGATTAATAGCTGAGACTCGATGAGGTTCTGGGTCTTTCATGGGAGTAGTGATACTGGTCACTATGACTTGTGGTTTCTGTTTGGGCCACTGACCACTAACAAGCCATGAAGGTCCATTAAACCACATCGAAGACTTACTTAGCTGTTTAAATGTTAAACCTCTTGATAAGTAATCTGCAGGATTGTCCTTAGTGGGGACATGTCTGAATTTATATCCAGCAGATAATTCATGTATTTCCCTAACGCGATTACTAACGTAGGGAGTTTTATTATTGTTATTTCTTACCCATTGTAAGACTGCCTCATTGTCTGACCACACTACGATCTCACCAAAGTGAATATTATTGAGTGTCTTGGTCAGGCAATGAGCCAATCTTACTCCCACTAGCAATGCAGTTAACTCCATTTGAGGTAAAGATCTCTTCTTGATTGGAGCAACTCTCGCTTTAGATGTGAGTAAAATTGATTGTGCACTATTGACTAAGTAGGCTGCAGCGCCATATGCTTTGCCAGAGGCATCGCAAAAAATGTGCAAATTTGTAGGTAAGTTTTGTCCTGAAGCATTACGAGGAAATTTCAAAACACCTAATTGATTGAAATCCGCTGCGAGTATTTGCCATTTCTCTTGCAACTCAATTGGCAACGGATCATCCCATCCCATATGTTTCTGCCAGCATTCCTGCATTAGGAGTTTGCCCCTTATTAATATAGGACTAAGTAAGCCTAAGGGGTCAAATGGTTGACTGACATATGAGAGTAATTTTCTCATGGTAAGGGATGAATTATTGGTTTGTACTGACTTGATATTCATCTCGTCAGTACCAGTGTTCCATTCCACACCCAGAACTTTTAATTGATTAGGCACCTGATAACCTGGAAATTCTTTCTCGATTATCTGGTTTAATGATTTATTGTTTGAGGCCCATGATTGTAGTGGCATATTGGCTCCTATTGTTTAGTGTTTTGTACCTCATGGTAAATTTCTACCAATTTAGATTATCATTAGTTGTTCCCTGGAAATTATCGACATACAAGTTGTCACTGATCTCTGCCTTATAAGGGCTATTTGACTTCTTCAAATGTGTATCTAATGTGGCTTGCAGTAGAAACGGCGAGGAAGTCGCTCCGAAAAGCACCGAGGCAAACCGATAGGTTATGACCTCACTGTCAGGAGCCTGGGGATCTTTAATCCAGAGAAATTTGGTGTAATTACGATCCTCCTCTTGCAATCCTACTCTAAGGAAAGCTTTACTGATATCAGCAGTATAAGCAAATACCAGTACGGAATCGTAACAGTACATCATGTAGCCTTTGTGTTAGGCTAGGTCCCGTTTGGAGACATTCATTCAAAGACACGCTGCTTGCCTTCACTTTGGCACTACAGTTGAAAACAATACGTATTGGTGTTGTCAATGAATCTTTCAACACAGCGTGATGGGTAAATAGTGACCTGTTTTTCCGGTCATCATTATCAACAACTTCAATAAATTTACTGTTGAGTTGTTGCTGAATTAATTGATGGTACATATTTAATTTATCTGGCTGTTTTTCAGCCGCATTAATTGTGACTGTAATTGAGAGGCTGCCATGAAATAATTAACTGGAAGTTGTGGATGATTCAACTTCCATGGCAATCTCACCCAGTATTGTTTGTCTTTATAGACAACTGTATCCAGATATTGCTGGTAAGTCCACATATCATCAGGACTTGTTGTTCAGGGACAATACCTAAGTGTCTAGATCCCACAAACGATACAGGTGGATCAGACTCAATATCTTCAGATATTTCTCTGAACTGTAGGGGTGACTGTTCCAAGCCTAGTCACGCCACTATTGCATTGTTATCTTGTTTGTTGGTTGACGCTGCCCTTTGTTGGAAAAGCACCGGTCCAGTAAGCAACCAGCCAACCAGCAGATGACACAAATCATTCCGTTTGTCTGGTGCATCCAGTTAAAATTTATAATAATGGTCAGCGCCTATAAGTATACCAACATCTGTGAGGCAGTCAGAATTTATTTTGTAATCTGCTAGCCTCATGCGGTTTCGTTTAAGATACTCGCAGTGCGAGCTAGTCCTGTGACCTGCAGGTCTGAAGGGTTTATATCAACTACTACCGCTTGTATTGACTAGTAGAAGATCCAAGTCTCACTAATACTTGACTACTTGGTATTCACGAGGTCCACTATTAGTCAAGAACCCAGAAATGTTCAGTCTCACACTTTTGGCAGGTTTTAATTTTAACTGCTCCACTAATTGTTGCGTGATAAGGTTTTCTGTGATCCCTGATCAAAGAGACCTCTAGTGTTGACTCTAGATTTCTTGTCTATTAGCTTAAGTTGAGCTGTAGGCAGAGTGGTATTATTGCCTGCCTCAGTAGCAAGTACACTTATTTCCTGATGTACTTTGCAATATTGTACCGTGGTAGAATTCATAGAATTCTTCCCAGGTGTCACAGATTGGGTAGAAATTGTTCTACATAAGGCATAATGATGTACACCTTTGTGGCATCTACTGCATAACGTAGCTGCACAACACATTTACTGGGTTCATGAGAACCCATGCACTTGGTGCATCTGTGTAATTCTTGAAGTTTTTAATCCTGGTGTTAAAGTTAGGATAAACCGTACATTTGTAGGTGAGATGTTCTTGATCGCAGAACAAGCACCTTCTCTCTCTGACTGAATTTTCTTTTAGTAGACACATCAGTTGTAGTGTCAGAGGGAGATACAGTATAAGTACCTACACTACTACTCCCCTTTCCAGTGGATGGAGTAGTCTTAGGCTTAGATTATTGGATTTATTCAAAGTCAATTTAGGTTTGACTGAGATGTCAATGTTAGGTAATTTAGACTCAGGTTTAATCTTATCATGAGTCTTCAACTGTTAACTGTTATTCTCACCCCTCGAATATTTGCTCGAGAGTGAGAAACTCAGTTTTATAATGTGAACATATTTCTGCTAGGATAATTTGAGGTAATTTCCTCTGCAAAAGTAACTTGATTGACCATTCTGAAGCTGGTACATCAACTTTAGGTACCTAAGGCCTTCACTAGAGACTCTGCTTCTAGCCTGAAGCTTGAAGTGAGTCTGGTCTGTTACTTGGTGCATTCAGATCTAGCAATTGGTAATAAAGGTTGCTATACTTAACTCCTGATTGCAATATTCAACTTCAGCAGTTTGATAGCTTCCACATAATTACTCTCAGTGAGAGCTAAGTTATTTATAACCTTTTAGCTTCCCTTTGAGAAGACTAATCAGGTATGAAAATTTAAAATTGGTCAAGATAGACTGTTATGGATATGAACTTCAAATGAAGTCCAAAATGTGTCCCAATTTTCTTCATCCAGCCCTGCAAATGTAGGTAAGTCTAAAGTAGGTAGACGAACCTCAGGTAATTGATTACTGGATGAGACATAGTAGAATTTGTATTGGGTTGATGGTTTCTATACTGGATAGTACATCAAATTTATCTTGAGTCTCATCTTCGTGTTTGTGAAATATTTGTTACCATTTGATCTAATTCCTCTAGATCAGTTTTCAGTAGCATTCAGTGAGTTAAGATAAGACTGACTGCTGATGTTAACTTGATCAAACTTAAGATTAGCTACTCTCACTGGATTTAATAGATAGTAATCAATGGGAGTTGCCTTGGACAAATATCAACTTATTGATTAGTCTAGTTAAATGGCCTTTGAGGCCAATATAGGTTTTCCTTAATTGCTCAGGAGTAGCCATGTTAGCTTTAAGTCCAAATTTCATAGGACTTGATTGAATATTACTAATGAAGCTGGAAATTTGTTCATTAGTTGATAATTAATATTGAGTATAGCCTGAGTTCTGGCTACATTAACTCTACCTCACTTTGAGGTTAAATGTCCCTACCTAACAAGTATATAGCTAAAGATTTTGAGTGGTGTCCTGCATGTCACCTTAACTTTCGTCCGGCTAGCTCATCTTATCACCATTAGATGTAATGGTGATCATACAGCACACCTCAAACCACACACAAAATAATGAATACACAAATAATTGATATGGAAGCACTCTAATCAGAGGTACTGCAATGTTGAATCCCACCCTGCTAGGGTCAGCACAAAAATG
>WNGS01042072.1:0-20121 GCA_020271785.1 Procambarus virginalis | reverse complement strand
GGATGGAACCACCACAGGATTACAGAGGGGAAGGGAGATACCCACAAGTTGGAATACACATTACCAAAAAACACACAGGTACTACACCACACAACACTCGCCCCACTACCGAACTGGACGAATCACTTCAAAAACAACACACCCTGGACGCAAACACAGTGGCCCCCTTACCAGAGCCTCAGATATTAACACCAAGTAAGGCATCCAGCACTTCCACTACCACGATAACATCATTTATATTTGCCAACATTCAAGGT
The DNA here is from genome assembly GCA_020271785.1 of Procambarus virginalis. Taxonomy (NCBI): domain Eukaryota; kingdom Metazoa; phylum Arthropoda; class Malacostraca; order Decapoda; family Cambaridae; genus Procambarus; species Procambarus virginalis. The sequence goes on along the minus strand of WNGS01042072.1, from coordinate 19,864 downwards.
ATAAAAACACGCAAATCCAACAAAGTTCACTTTATAGATGGTCTCCTTCATGAGGCAAATGCAGTGTTTGCAGCCCTAACAGAAACCCACACAAAGGACTACCATGATGGTGAAATATGGATCTCAGAGTACAATCTTTTCAGATGTGATAGGAAACACCGGCTTCAGGGTGGGGTCAGCCTATACATCAAAGACACACTCATCTGTACTGAGCTGCTAAACACCTCAAATGATATGGTGGAAGTGCTGATAATCAAAATAGAGATTATAAATGTAGTTATTGTCCTTGTATATAAGTCACCGGAGGCAAACCCTCAGCAGTTTAAAGACCAACTAATGAAAGTAGAACACTGCTTGGAAAACCTCACAAATCCAGCTCCGAACATCATCCTGCTTGGGGACTTCAACCTACGGCACCTGAAATGGAAGCACCTGGCTAATACAGTAATATCAGAAAGAATACCAGGAAGTAGCCTTAATGAACAGGCACATGCAAATGACCTGCTACGGATGTGCGACAGGTTTGCCTTAAACCAGCAAATAGTAGAACCAACCAGGAAGGAGAACACGCTGGACCTCATTTTCACTAATAATGATGAATTGATCAGGAACATAATGATTACAAATACCTGTTACTCAGATCACAACTTAATTGAAGTTATGACAACCATGGGGAATAGACCTTCAAAACCAGTCCAGATTCCCGGTGGAGGAGATTTCAGCAAATTCAACTTCAATAATAAACAGATAAACTGGGAGCAAATAAACCAGGACTTCACAGAAATAAACTGGGAAGAACAGCTAGGAAATGCGAACCTGAACCAGTGCCTGGAAAAAATAAGCTCAGTAGCACTAGAAATATGTACAAACCGCATCCCCCTAAGAAAAAAGAGGAAGAGATGCAGATTGGAACGAGAACGTCGTTCCCTATATAGGCGAAGAAAACGAATCGCGGTACAACTTGAGAGTCGCACCCTATCTCAGGAACGGCGAAGAAGGTTAGGTAGCGAAATAGGAAAAATTGAACTCAAGCTACAAGAATCATACAAAACGCAGGAGAGGGAAAGAGAGCAAAAGGCCATCAGTGAAATAGAGAGAAACCCGAAATATTTTTTCTCCTATGCAAAATCAAGATCAAAAACCACATCTAGTATCGGGCCCCTGCGAAAGGAAGATGGAACTTTCACCGATGACAACAAAGAAATGAGCGAGCTACTGAGGAAGCAATACGACTCTGTCTTCAGCGAGCCATTAAACGCACTAAAGATCGATAACCCAAATGAATTTTTCATGGATATGATACCAACATCAAATCATATATCAGACGTCACCCTATCCCCACTGGATTTTGAAGAAGCCATAAACAGTATGCCTATGCACTCCGCACCAGGCCCGGATTCTTGGAACTCCATATTCATCAAGAACTGTAAAAAACCACTATCGCAGGCCCTTCACATTCTGTGGAGACAAAGCCTAGATACTGGCGTTATTCCTGATATACTAAAAACAGCAGAGATAGCACCACTTCATAAAGGAGGAAATAAGGCAGAGGCAAAAATTACAGACCGATAGCACTAACATCGCACATCATAAAAATTTTGAGAGAGTGCTAAGAAGTAAGATCACAAAATACATGGAATCACAGCATCTCCATAACCCCGGACAACATGGTTTCAGAACAGGGCGCTCTTGCCTGTCGCAGTTGCTGGACCACTATGATATGGCATTAGATGCTATGGAAGACAAACAAAACGCTGATGTAATTTACACAGATTTCGCAAAAGCTTTTGATAAATGTGACCATGGTGTTATTGCCCATAAAATGCGCTCAAAAGGAATTACCGGAAAAGTAGGCAGATGGATCTACAATTTCCTGACCAACAGAACCCAATGTGTAATAGTCAACAAAATAAAATCCAACCCGTCAACCGTTAAGAGCTCAGTCCCCAGGGTACTGTGCTTGCTCCAGTACTTTTTCTCATCCTCATATCGGACATAGACAAGAGCACAACCTATAGCACTGTATCATCCTTTGCAGATGACACTAGGATCTTCATGAGAGTAGGCAACATAGAGGACACGGCGAACCTCCAGTCAGATGTAGATCAGGTCTTTCTATGGGCTACAGAAAATAATATGGTGTTTAACGAAGACAAGTTCCAGCTCATGCGCTATGGAAAAAATGAAAATATAAAAACGGAAACCACGTACAAAACTCAGGCAAATCATAACATAGAACGAAAAGGCAATGTAAAGGATCTGGGTGTACTCATGTCGGAAGACCTTACCTTTAAAGAACACAATAAAGTAGCCGTCACAACTGCAAGAAAAATGACAGGTTGGATAACAAGAACTTTTCACACTAGAGATGCTATACCGATGATGACACTTTTCAAAACGCTTGTGCTCTCTAGAGTGGAGTACTGCTGCACAATGACAGCCCCTTTCACTGCTGGTGAAATTGCTGACCTGGAGAGCGTGCAGAGGTCCTTTACTGCTAGAATCCACTCGGTAAAACATCTAAACTATTGGGACCGACTTAAGAGCCTAAATCTGTATTCCCTTGAGCGCAGGCGGGAGAGATACATAATAATTTACACGTGGAAAATATTAGAGGGGCTGGTCCCAAACCTGCACACAGAAATAACATCACATGAGACCAGAAGACATGGCAGGATGTGCAGAATACCCCCGTTGAAAAGCAGAGGTGCAACTGGTACTCTGAGAGAGAACTCTATCAACATCAGAGGCCCGAGACTGTTCAACACGCTTCCACTACACATAAGGGACATAACTGGCAAACCCCTCACAGTGTTCAAGAGAGAACTGGATAAGCACCTCCAAAGGATACCTGATCAACCAGGCTGTGACTCATACGTCAGGCTGCGAGCAGCCGCGTCCAACAGCCTGGTTGATCAGTCCAGCAACCAGGAGGCCTGGTCGATGACCGGGCCGCGGGGACGATAAGCCCCGGAAGCACCTCTAGGTATCCTCAAGGTAAGGTACACCTGGTGCTTGAATGGCCCGCGCAACCGTGTCTGAGCGACTCGTGCTTGGGTGACCAGGCCCTGATGACGTCACAGTGCACCTTGGCCACGTCCCAACAGTCAATGTAAGTGGAATTTGATATTTATTTTCACATAGACATGTTCAGGGAAGGAAATTTATCATTTTACAAAGAAAAAATAATTTTTGGGGAACACTTTATTTCATGCGCACAGGGGGAATTTCACAATAAACTCAGCGCAGCACAGTGGTTAAGCTGCTAAAGGGTCCTGAGGAGATTTACACTCCTGTGCACAAGAAAAAAAAAATAAAAAAATTATTTTGTCTTCTAAAAATGTTAATTTGTGTTCCCTGAGCACAGGAAAAATAAAAAAAATCGTAGGTGACATTTTGGCCGCAATAGGCTGAGGAAGTCTGGCAAAATGTGAATGTTGACAGAGTTTTCATCAGTGGCGGTCAGCGTCACCTAAGCTGACAGGTGGGAGTTGCCACAAAGATATTATTACCTAATTATTCCAATTTCTGATTTTGTCTTAATTTTTTTTTCATTAATATTATTCAATAGTGTGTAGTGTGTTAGATTTATATAATAAAAGCTGTGAATCATCACTATATTCAAAAGTATGGTGTGCTTATTAGTGATTCAATTATTATGTTCATTAAACAATAAACAAATAGTTTTACTGTTATTACACTCTATACACAGGTTATATATAAGTATCTGCATGTTTTGTTCACCATAACGAACCACTAAGTTGGTATTATGAGTCGAAAAGCAACAAGATGTGACCGCCACACACCAGCCAGCCACTCGTTGCCACTCCCTCAACAACGTCTCACTCGCCCTCTTTCTCCTCCCACCATCCTGTTTTTTATTTTATTCACAATATACAGACGTTACATATAAGTATCTACTTGTTTTGTTCAACACAACTGTACAACTAAGCTGATATAGTTAGTTCAGGCACTAAGAAATGTCGCTACACAAAGTCAGCTGGCAGCTGCCTCCCTCACTCATTCAAGGTCACACACACTAAAATTTCTCCAACAATACCGTTTGTGGTGTTATTACATTATATACAGACGTTATATATAAGTATCTACATGTTTTGTTCAACACATCTGTTCAACTAAGCTGATATATTTAGTTCAGGCACTAAGGGATCATCTCTAATTCAAAATCTGTAATCTCCGAAAGTTATTCACCAATTGCTTTAAAATTTTCACACAACGTTCCATTCGCAACCGGCCAGGTTTTTATATACATGCTATATAGATGTAACGTCTGTGATGGTGAAAAAACATGCTTTTTCTGTTCAAGCGTTTTTCATGTGAGGGGAAATCTTCGAAACCTCTTTACCGATTGCTTAGAAATTTTGTCACAACATGGCATTCGAATAGGCGCGTCTTTTTATATATCTACTATATACATGCCTCACCTGTGACAGGAAAAAAGCATGTTTTCTGGGGGGAGCCCCGTCGGCTCCCCGGAGCTATCCCAGGCTGATATGCTAATTTCAGACTTTGGCATCAGTCATGTGTATGGAGTTCTTAGGCCTACTGGGGACCACGGCCAGAACCGGGCCCCCTCAGAGAGGCAAGGGGAGCAATGGCCTATAGAAGCCCCCGTGTGGTTGGAAGCATTCTATGTCTGCCATCGACCGGGACAGGCACCCAGAAAGGTAAGCGCCCCAAAACAAACCCTATTCTGGTTAAAATTGCTACCAAAATCCGAACTAGTGGATAGAACTCCCAAACAGAAAAACAAGCAAACTAGTGTGACGTCACACGTCACCGCGCCGCTGTCTGCGCAGCTCCCCCCTCCCCGGGAGGGGGAAGGTGGAGCCCCAGACCTCCCACGCCGGCTATCCACCCATCAGTTCTTCGGCTGATGCTATAGGCACCGGTTATGTGCTCCGGCTCCAGTGGTTGTTTCAGCACTGCACCTAGAGTGTGGTGTCTGTTTTCTAGGTGGTGCGCGAGCCGGGAGTGATTCTCCAGTACTCGGGCTGCATGCGCCTAGGGTTCCCTTCCCTAGGTGCCCTGTAAGTACTGCCCTTGGGACTTGGGGCCACCTTCCACAAGTTCCTTGGGGTCTGCCCCTGCTAGGCCGTTTACTGCTTGGTTTTCGGCCGCTCTTTGTGTGCTCGGGTGTTCTGTCTCCCTTGTTCGCCTTAGAGTAAGGGGCAGTTTTTGCACTGGTGGGGCGCAGGGTACTGTGCAGCTTGTCTTTTCCCAATCATAGCGGCCGGCTCTGTTCCGCTTGGGTACGCTGTCCTCTTGCGGGGTTTTCTTTTTCTTTTTGTTTATCTACCTGGTGGGGGGGTCTGCCTTCGTTCTTGCCCCTGGTGTCCCTTGTGTTCTGAGTTTTCTGGTGGTACCCCCTGCTAGGTCCCCGTGAGTGTACACGTCCCGGGGGTTCAGCTCTTAGAAAGTTGTTTGGTAGTTTTGGGTGCCGGTTAGCAGTACCCTGCCTGGGATTACCTGAGCGCGAGTCCTCTTATAGTAAACGCTCGGGACCCTGGGAAACCCCTGGGGGCGCGTGGGTCCGATGGATGTGACCCCAGAGCCCCCCCTCGCTTCCAGCGAGTTTGAGGGTTGCTCACCCCTTGTCTCTGGGTGACTCTCTGTTTTGCCTCCGTCTGCTGCCTGTGGGGTCGGTGACACCTTCGACCCGGAGTCCTGCGAGTTTGTTGCTCGTTATGGCTCGGTTACCCAGTTGTGCTCAGCTGGTGCGGGCAGCAGAGGCGTTGCACTTGAGCCTTGGTGGTGGCAACGCTCTCGTGGTAACTCCCCGGGAGCCCCGGGGCTGCCCCGTTTTGGTTCTTGTTTTTCCCCTGGATTCCCCTTCCTGCCTGCATCCGGTTCCTTACCGTCTGTAGGTTCAGGGCGGGGTTTGGTGGTGTTGAGACTCGGGCAGTCTCGGGGAAATCCCCTTCCGGGGTAGTGACGGGGGCATTCGAGCCTGTTCCTCCAGCCGTGTTGTAAGAGTCTGCCAGTGGGCTCCCTTCCTTAGTGTTTTCACGGCTGTCCCGGTTTTCTGGTACGGCCGGGGCTTTAGGGGGACGGCTCGGCCCCGGGGCCTGTTGTGTGGGTTCCCGGGGCTGCGGAGGGGCTGACTTGGGGGGCCTTGGCCCCATAGGACCCCGTGGGGGTTTTTATCCCCCTCTCGGCGGGGCTTGTGGTTACGCGGAGTGGGGTTTTCCTCTCCACTCGCCGTACGTGCTGTTGGGCGTCGGCCCCTCCCCGGGCTCGGTTCCTTGGCCTTTGAGTCGGTTGGTTCCGTCCTGTGGGTGGATGTTTCCCCCCACCCCTTTTTTTTGGGACGGTGTTTTCGTCATGTTTCCCCGTTTTGGGGGTTCTACATGACTACTGGTCTCGGGTGCGCATGCGCCTTTGTGTGCCTTCGGGACTGGTTTTGGCTTCCGTGTTCTCGAGGGTTCGGGAAGGTTTTTCCTCCTTCCCGCGTTATTGGAACGTCTGTCGGCTCCTCGTCCTTGTTGCCGAGTTTGGGCTCTTGTGGTCCTGTTGTGCTCCTTGTAGCCCTGTTGGGCTACTTTTGGCCCGTTTGGGCTCTTTCTGGGCCTGTTGGGCTACTTGTGGCCCTGTTGGGCTACTTGTGGCCCTGTTGGGCTACTTGCAGCCTTGTAGGGCTCTGTCTTCGCTTCTTTGGCCGGTTTTCTTGTTCCTGCTCACTCTTTTGGCTACTTTTCTTGTGCAGTAGTCTTGGTTGCCGCCTTCCCGCAGGGTAGGTTGCGCGTTTTCGGCCAGCATGTCATGCGCGTGCGCCGCGGAGTTTGTTTTGGTCTGGGCGGTGTGTAGTGCCGGTGTTCGTCGTCTTTTTGCTCCAGTGCTTCGCCTTTCGCTCTTCTCCCTTGCCGCGGTATGTGCCCCTTTTCGCTCCGGGGGTGTCCTGGGTTCCAGTTGTGGGGAGGCCGCCGAGGTTTCCCCTGTGTCATGGGTGTGGGCCGCCTTCTTCGCCTCTTCCTTGCTCTCCTGCAGGTCCGGCTCTGGCTTCTTCACCTGGCGGTGCTCCCAGGTTCTTCTGGGCTCGGTTGAGTCGTGTCACTTCGAGCCACCGTTTGCCAGGTGAGTTTCTGCGGTCTGGCGTCTTTTGGCAGGGCGCTGGATGTGGTGTTATATGCCTGTCTTTCTTTAGGTCTCTTTTTGTACGACTGAGACCGTTCGCACACCAGTGTCGGTCCCCTTTTTTCACCCCTTCCTGTCCCACTCTTGTGCATGTCCATCCCATGCTAGGGTCATTCAGGGGTCCCACCTTTGTTAGTGTTATGTGGTGTGGGGGTTTGTGGTGTTGGTTCTGTACTCGCCTGGTAGGGCTCCTGGCTGTGCTTGCAAGGTTTATGCGCTCTGGCTTTTGGGTCCCGCCTATCTGGTAGAACTTGCGGGATAGTACCAGTGGAGTGCAGTGGTGCCATAGGCACACTCGGGGAACACTGTATATCCATCAGAGGTCTGCAGTTGTTACACGACCTCCTTGCGAGCATACGCCTTCTCGCTGGTACCTTATCTTGAGGTTAACTTGAGGTGCTTCCGGGGCTTAGCGTCCCCGCGGCCCGGTCATCGACCAGGCCTCCTGGACTGGTCATGCTGGCTGTTGGACATGGCTGCTCGCTGCCCGACGTATGAGTCACAGCCTGGTTGATCGGGTATCCTTGGAGGTGCTGATCCGGTTCTCTCTTGCACCAACCCGTCCCCGCATCTTTATTACGTCAATATTGACTTCTTCGTTCCGTGCATAGGTGCCATACTAAACATAATAGTTTCCCTTAAAAACTTCGTGGAAAACACCGACCTTACCTGACCTACTTAGTAGGTTACAATAAGCATCTTATGGTTTCGTAATTACAATTGTTACTTAACCTATTATCGGTATGCCACTGAACTCTGTGAGGGGATTGCAAGTTATGCCCCTATGGTACGGTCTGTGGACTTCCGGGGCACACTAGCTTGCCTTCGACTTAGTTATGGCCCATCCTGGTTGTGGGGAGTCTGTGGGCCTGCAGGCCGCCCCATGCGTCTTCCTGGTGGGCCTCCCTTTGGCCGGTCTAGCCTGGCCTCGGGCCGGGCTTGGGGTGTACATGAGCTCCCGGTTCCCCATCCAGCCGGTTTTGAGCGGGGTTTCTCCGCCGTCGGTCGCCTGGTAGGCGGGTTCCTGGGCCTGCTGGGTTCTGTCGTGTCTCAGTGGGCCCTGTCTGGGGTCTATCTGCTCCGTTCTCTGCCTTTGCCGGAGCGAGTTGCTCTTTACCTGTGGCATGTTGCGGTGGTGTATACTCCCCTAGTTGTGCTTGCGGGGGTTGAGCTCTGGCTCTTTGGTCCCGCCTCTCAAACGTCAATCTTATAACAGGTGTACAGTTTCCTGAGCCTATTGGGCTCTATCGTATCTACACTTGAAACTGTGTTTGGAGTCAGCCTCCACCACATCGCTTCCTAATGCATTCCATTTGTCAACCACTCTGACACTAAAGTTCTTTCTACTATCTCTGTGGCTCATTTGGGCATTCAGTTTCCACCTGCGTCCCCTAGGCGTGTGCCCCTTGTGTTAAACAGCCTGTCTTTATCCACCAGGTTGTATGTTGCTACTACTGCGCGTGTGCATTAGTACCGTGTTTCGCAGTGGCGTGTCCTTACTCCTGGGGTTTTTTATGCTTCTGCTCTTTCGTCCTGCCTCACCCCAGTCGTTTTCCTGGCATCTCCTTTGGTCAGTTTTGCCTGCACTTGCTGCTATGTTGGGGGACGTGGTCGGTTTCCACCACTTCATTGTTTGTGTGTTCCCTTGTTTTCCTCCTCTGCCACAGGGGTGTTCTGCGTGTGTTCCTTGGCTTCTTGGGCTTTTTTCGGCCTGTGTCCTGTGGTGTGCTTCTTTGTCTCGGTCTGTTGCTGTTGCTCGTACCTCTTGGTTCGGGTACGGTTCTGGCGGCAACCCTTCCGCCTTCTTTGGTTTCCTTGCTTGCCCTGCCACTTGGTTTTTTGGGGTCTTGCGATGTCTCGCGTCGGACCCGTCATTTGTTCTCCTGGCGGGTTTGCTTGCTTTGGGATTTGTCTGTTCGGCAGACGTTCCATCTCCTTGTACCACCTGAGTTCGGTGGTCGCGCCCGAGATCTTCTTGCGGCTCCGCCTTTTCCTGGGCTCGGAGGGGCCTTGTCGGGGCTGCTTCCGTCTGCCTCGTGGTCTCGCCTCCGGCTGGTGGTCGGTGTCCCACCTGCGTGTTTCTCTTGGCGGCAGTATGGGGTGTTTTGGCGGTCCTTCCTTTTCCTGTACCTTCTTAGGTGGTTCCTCTTGTTAGCGTCGGCCTGGTTTTTTGGTGGGGGTTGGGGGCCGTCGTCGTGCCACATACTGTCGCCTCTCTCTTTTTGTGCGGCGCTGGCGGAGCCGCTTTGGCTTGCTTTCGGTCTTGCTTCTACACCGCTTAGTAAGCTGTCTTGTGCTTCGTTTCCCCTCCGGCCTGTTCGTGCGCCGCTTGCACCATCCTGGTTTCTGGTCAGCGTGCTCTGTCTTCTCCTCGGTTGGTAGTGCCTCTTCGGTTCCGGTTTGTTTTTCGTCGGCTCTTTTCCTTTTGGCATTTGCCTCTGGGGGTCGGGTCGCTGAGTTTTCCTGCTCCTTTGGTTTTAGCGTTTTGGTTGTTTGGGTGGTGTCCGCCTCCCGGTTCCGTCCCTTTGATCTTCCTCTGTGGGTAGTTAGCTCCGGGGAGCCGACGGGGCTCCCCCCAGAAAACCAGCGTTGAATGTAATGAAACGCCATTTTCTGGGTGAGTCCCGGAGGCTCCCCGGCAACCCTCCCTCCCTCCGGTCGGCGGTTTTTCGCGTGTCTTGACATCCAGCCTCAGAACTGATGGGTGGATAGCCGGCGTGGGAGGTCTGGGGCTCCACCTTCCCCCTCCCGGGGAGGGGGGAGCTGCGCAGACAGCGGCGCGGTGACGTGTGACGTCACACTAGTTTGCTTGTTTTTCTGTTTGGGAGTTCTATCCACTAGTTCGGATTTTGGTAGCAATTTTAACCAGAATAGGGGTTTGTTTTGGGGCGCTTACCTTTCTGGGTGCCTGTCCCGGTCGATGGCAGACATAGAATGCTTCCAACCACACGGGGGCTTCTATAGGCCATTGCTCCCCTTGCCTCTCTGAGGGGGCCCGGTTCTGGCCGTGGTCCCGGTAGGCCTAAGAACTCCATACTGATGCCAAAGTCTGAAATTAGCATATCAGCCTGGGATAGCTCCGGGGAGCCTCCGGGACTCACCCAGAAAATGGCGTTTCATTACATTCAACGCTGGTTTTTTGTTAAAAACAGTGCCATCTGTTGGACGTAAGAGCAACTCATGCTATAATCTCCGAAAGTTCTTCACCAATTGCTTTGAAAATTTGACACATTGTTGCATTCGAATAGGCACGTCATTTTATACAACTACTATATAGATGCCACCCATGTGACAGGTAAAAACATGCGTTTTTGAAAAACAGCACCATCTGTTACACATAATAGCAACATGCACGCTATACTAAATGTGTCACGAATTCCATTTCAGTGTTTCCGATTGCATTAATAAATTTTATTTTCATAGATTTTGATTTATTTTATTTTTTATTTAATTATTTTGTGTGACATTCTGTTGGAATTGAGCTGTGTTTTTTACCATATCGTTCATTTCGTAAGTTTAAGTATAGATGGCACACCTGTGACAGATAAAACTATGGTTTTCTTGAAAAACAGCGCTATCTGTTGAATGTAAGAGGAACACACACACATTCTAAACTAAATATGTTACAATTCCATTTCAGTGTTTCTGATTGCATTGATAAATTGAATTTTCATAGGTTTTGATTTATTTTCATTTTGATTTAATTATTTTGTGTGAATTGCATTGGAATTAAGCTGTGTTGTTTACCATACCATTCATTTCGTGAGTGGTTTATGTTTTTTATTTTTACATATTTTCATTTAATTTTTTAACAGTTTTTCTTATATTTCAGTGATGGGAACATCAGATCACTTGATGTTCCCAATTTTCTGATGGGAACATCAGTCCATTTGGGAAGGCATCGGATGAGGGAGTGTGGAATGGTGGGGATGACAAGGGGGACGGAAGTGAGAAATGGTGGAGAGAACGAAGGACATGGGAGGGGGTAATGGTGTGGAAGGACGAGGGGACAGAGGAGTTTGGGATGGTGGGGATGAGGGAATGGGGGAATGGAGAATGGTTGGGAGGCCAAAAAGACGGGTGAGGGGGGGGGGGGAATGGTAGGCAGGACTGGGGGACAGGGAAGGTTGCTGTGGCTCAGCAACGCACATGCGTTGCTGAGCCACAGCAACGCGTTGCCGGGTACTACAAGTATATAAATAAAAATGGAAATGTTCGTTCGTTCAAAATCGCTAATCTCCGAAAGTTCTTCACCGATTGCTTTGAAATTGTCATATAATGTTCCATTCGCATCCGAGCAGGTTTTTATGTACATACCATATTGATGTCAGGTCTGTGACGGAAAAAAACATGATTTTATTAAAAACTGTGTTTTTCATGTGAGAGAAATCTTTAAAACCTCTTTACCGATTACGTTGAAATTTTGACACGACGTTGCATTTGAATTGGCGCGTGTTTTTATATAGTATCCGCTCAATTTAACGGCCTCTTTTATACCGATCTGCCGGTAATAACGACCGGTTTGAGAGATCGGTATCTGGAGCCTCGTATACCGGTCTGGTGGTTGATATTACCGACGGTTAGTATTGGGTTTGTTTTGGCATCGGCAGCCCCTCACATGGCGACCAGGCCACTGACCACTATCATCCAGAGTGGTATATTAAATTTTTATTTTAAAATGATTCAGTTTTATGAAGAAAATTCTAAATTATTATTAATAAAATATTTTAAAACAATTGTTATTAAGCAAAATTCTTTGTTTTCTTATTAAATACCTTTTATAGTATAGGCAATAGGTATTTTTTTTTCCCACAGACCTAGAATGTACTGCGCCTGGCCAGGTGACCGCATTGTTTACTGTGAACTTGCACTGCTGAGAGCAGTGTCTCAGAATATTAGCCAAAGAAAATCAGATTTAGACAAAAATAGATAAATTCATGATTTCAACGGTTCGTGAAAGCACCCACTGGGAATTCTACAAGTCATGCAGCCTCCGCCAGCAACGAATGCTCTGCAAGCCATGCTGCACCCGCCGATGCTGAATTCCCATCGACAAGTCGTGCAGCCTCCGCAGGCAACGAATGCTCTGCAAGCTATGCTGCACGAACTCTGAGCACAACCCAGGGACTGAGAATTTAGAGAGCCAAAGTGGCAATGTAGAAGGACATAGTGTCAAGGTACACAAAAATGAAGGCAGAATTGTAGAGCAAACTGGTGATATGAATAAGGAGGGAAAAAATGAGACAAATGAGAACACAAATGAGAAAGACGAAAGCAACAAGGAGAAAGATAAGGGCAATACCGAGAATGAATGCAGAAACGAGAAAGTTGGAACAAAAAACGCAGAGGTAGCCAAGTTGTACATGGGTACAAACAAGAATAATACAATCACAGATGAAAATATTTGCAGGTATTAGGCAAAAGGACAGTGCATATATGGGCCCAGAGGCACGGAATGCTCATTCATGCACCCACGGAAATGCCGAAACTGGTTAGGGAAAGGCAGATGTCGTTTTGATACAGAATGTAGATATTTTCACCCTAAGCTATGCAAACTCTCAGTTAATGAGAGGAAATGCTATGACCTTCATTGCCCTGATTTCCACGTCAGAGGTACACAGCGCTATATAAGAGAGGAAGTCCAATATAATAGCCCTGAATTTTTTTTTAGAGGCAGGCAGAAACAGAGGAAGAAACAGACAGGCAGAAACGTGGCAGGAGTACGGATGGAGAGGGGGAAATGCCCAAGACTGGACTACGGTTCGTCATCAAGCCCACACATACTACACCCCCCAACTACACAAAGACTACCACACTCCCCAGTATCACTTCCAAAACTGGACAGACCATTGCCACAACACAACCTAGGTCAGGGTAGAGAGGAGGGAGAATTACCAAAACCTTCCAAAAGTGACACACAATATGGACAATCATTCATATTTGCAAACATTCAAAGTTTAACCCTTAACATGCTAGGGGTATAATATCCTTTGTTCCCCCACAGGCGCATGTAATTTTGAAAAAAAAAAAAAATTCTTCCTAATCTGTTAATTTGTGTTCACTGATCATGGGAAAAATAATAAAAAAATCGTAAGTGACATATATTGCCCGCTATAGGGCGGGGAAGTCTGGCAAAAAACAGGTGCTCACTCAGTGTGCGTCCCAGGCGGTCTGCTGATCGCCAGCTGTCAGGCCGGAGTTGCCACAAAGAGATAATTACCTAATTATTTCAATGTCTCTGATTGATTTTTCATAGTTTTTTTGCTGTAATATTATTCAATAGTGTGTAGTGTGATATATTTATATAATGAAATGGGTGAATCATCGCTGTACTCAAAAATATGGTGTGCATATTGTTGATTCAATTATGTTCATCAAACAGTGAACAAATACTTTGCTGGTTATTACACTATATACACTGGTTATATATAAGTATCTGTATGTTTTGTTCACCATAACGAACCACTACGTTGCTATTATGAGTCAAAAAGTAACGAGGAGTGACCACCGTGTACCAACCAGCCACTCATGCCCTCCCTCAAGTCACTTGACTCTCCCACAATACTGTTTTTGCTTTTATTCACTATATACAGACGCTATATATAAGTATCTACATTCGTGTTCACCATAACGAACCACTAAGTTGGTATGAGTAAAAAAATAACGAGGCGTGACCGCCGTGTACCAGCCAGCCACTCAGGCCCTCCCTAAAGTCACCTGATTCACCCACATTCTTTTCCCACAATACTGTTTTTGCTTTTATTCACTATATACAGATGCTATATATAAGTATCTACATTCGTGTTCACCATAACGAACCACTAAGTTAATATGCTGAGTGGCAGTGGCAGCCAGTGGCAGCTCGCCACTGGCTGCCACTCCCTCCCTCCTCACCTCACCTGACTTGCCACCATTCTCCACCCACCATACTGTTTTTGCTTTTATATACAGACGTTAAGTATAAGTATTTACATGCTTTGTTCACCATAACTGTACATTTAAGCTTGTATGGTGAGTAAAGGCACAAAGACATAGGACCTCACACAGTCAGCTGATGGCTGCCGCCCTCAAGGCCAGATGCACTAATATTTCTGCTACAACAATACTGTTTGTGGTGTTATTACGCTATATACACACATTATATAAATATCTACCTGTTTTATTCACCATACATGTACAAGTAAACTGGTATGGTGCCCAAAGACCATCATGGTAACCAGTAAACAACACAATAAATTGTGCAGACGACGCACCTCCCTCACCAAAATGGCGGCTCCCAACCTACTCCTCTTGCTGTTTATACCCTCTATACACACGTTATATATAAGTATCTACATTTGTGTTCACCATAGCGAACCACTAAGCTGGTATTGTGAGTGCAGTCAATAAAAGGTGGCCACACACAGTCAGAAGACATCGCCACCACCCTCCCTCCCACAGCATTACTCCTCCCTCCATGGCGCACAGCGCTAAATATCAGCACAATCCTGCTATTATCAGAACCCTGGTCAGTTTTATCACAGTCAGGGGTCTTCTGTAATAATATCATCGCTACATAATAGCATGAACAAGTATATTATGGCATTTTTAGGTGATGCTGTGGTCACAAGCTGAACAGCAGTGCTGTGAGCTCATGCTGCATGCGTCAGGCTTGGTAGCTCACTCAATACTGAGGCCCCTAACACCCAGGAGTTTGGCCCAGAATTTTTTTTAAAGATGGTGTCTGTTTACAAGAACCCTGATGAAGGTGTGGTGAACCCCGTGTATCCGCGGGCCGTTTAAATCTTGCGTAGTACTCCAACACGTCATATGACGTGAACCGCAGTTGACTGGGACAGCTTGCAACACGTCATATGACGTGATGCGCACTTTAACCCTCAAACCGCTAGGGGCCCAAATGGAATTCACACCCACAGGCGCAACAAAAAAAAAATCCAAAAAATTCTTTCGTCTTATAGAAGTGTTTATTTTTGTTCCCTGATCACGGAAAAAATAAAAAAAAATCGTAGGTGGCATATTTTAGCCGCAGTAGGGTAGGGAGCTGTTAGACGGCAGTTGCCACAAATATATTATATCCTAATTATTTCAATGTCTCTGATTGATTTTTCTTAGTTTTTTTGCAGTAATATTATTCCATACAGTGAACTGTGGTATATTTATATTATAAAATGTGTGAACCATCGCTGTACTCAAAATTATGGTGTGCATATAAGTGATTCAATTATTATGTTCATAAAACAATAAACAAATAGTTTTGCTGTTGTTACACTATATACACAGGTTATATATAAGTATCTGCATGTTTTGTTCACCATAACGAACTACTAAGTTGGTCTTGTGAGTCAAAAAGCAACGAGGAGTGGCCGCCACACACCAGCGAGCCACTCACTGCCACTCCCTCCCTCAACACCACCTCACTCACCCTCATTTACCTCCCACAATACTGTTTTTGCATTTATCCACTATACACAGACGTTTTATATACATATTTACATGTTTTGTTCACCATAACTGTACATCTAAGCTTGTATGGTGAGTAAACGCACACAGACGTAGCTACTCCACAGTCAGCTGATCGGCGGCCACCCTCAAGGCCAGACGCACTAATATTTCTCCTCCAACAATATTGTTTGTGGTGTTATTACGCTATATACACACATTATATATAAGTATCTACCTGTTTTATTCACCATACCTGTACAAATAAGCTGGTATGGTGCCCAAAGACCATAGTGGCCACCAGTAAACAACATGCCAAGTCGTGCAGACGACGCTCCTCTCTCACCAAAATGGCGGCTCCCAACCTACTCCTCTCGCTGTTATCTCACACTATACACACGTTATATGTAAGTATCTACATTTGTGTTCACCATAGCGAACCACTAAGCTGGTATGGTGAGTGCAGTCAATAAATGGTGGCCACACACAGTCAAAAGACGACGCCCACAACCCTCCATCCACAGCCGTACTCCTTCCTCCATCGAGCACAGCGCTAAATATCTCCACAATCAAGCTGTTATCAGAATCCTGGTCAGTTTTATCAAATTCAGGGGGCTTCAGTAATACTATCACTGCTATATAATAGCAGTATCACTTATATTTTGGCATTTGTAGGCGATGCTGTGGTCACAAGCTGATCAGCGGTGCTGTGAGCTCGTGCTGCGTGCGCCAGCCTTGGTGGCTGGCGCAATACTGACGCTCTCACTCCCAAGAATGTTGGGCTGGATTTTTTTCTAGGTGGCATCTGGCAACTATCAGTCGTGGCTGTACTATAGCTGCCCCTATCCCAGGCGGGGCGTTTAAATTATAGTGCTAGACACGAAATCATATATAAATGATGTGCGCGGTTTCGGTTTTGTCACTGATATCATTTATATATGATATGCGCGGTTTGAGGGTTAAGGGTTAAAGCCAAAGTCAAGAAATAAAGTTAAGTTCATAAATGGCTTCCTATTAGAGTCAAACTCAATATTTGGGGCATTCACGGAAACTCATACAAAAGATTACATGGATGGTGAAATCTGGATTCCAAATTATAATTTATATAGATGTCATAGAAAAACTAGGTCAAATGGAGGAGTAGGTCTGTATATTAAAGAGGACCTGGTATGCACAGAACTACTAAACTCAGCTAATGAGGTGGTAGAGGTACTTGGAATTAAGGTAAAGAAACTAAACCTAATTATTATTCTAATATATAAACCGCCAGATACAACGGTTGAGGAATTCACAGAGCAGATGCACAAAATAGAGAACATACGTGATAACCTAGCAAACCCAGCTCCAGATATTATCTTCCTTGGAGATTTCAATTTACAGAGTCTCAGATGGAGAATGGCAAACACAAATATCCTAGCAGGGAATGACCCGGGAAATAACCAACCACAGGTCAGAGAACTTTTGAGATTCTGTGACAAATTCTCGCTCAATCAACAGATTACAGAACCAACTAGGAACGAAAACACACTAGACTTGTTATTCACAAACAATGATGAACTAATCAGAGACATCACAATCTCAGATACTTCATACTCAGACCATAAGCTCATTGAAGTGCGAACTAGCATAAATAACGGTAGTAGGTCTAAGAGACCCAACAAGTGAGAAGGAATATTCAATCAATTCAATTTCAACAATAAGAGGATCGACTGGGAAAAATAAATGTAGACCTTGCAACCATTCAATGGGAGACGGTCTTAAGCGACAAAACTCCCACAGAGGGAGTAGCTCAACTGACAGCTGAAGCTTACAAGGTCTGCTTGAAGCACGTGCCTATGAGGAGGGGCAGAAAGAGGACCACTCTAGAAAGAGAACGCAGACGACTGTACAGGAGAAGGAAAAAAATAACGGAAATGCTTTGGCAGACACAACTATCACAAGCAAGGTAAATAAGCCTAAGCAGGGAAATCAAAGAAATAGAACAAACGTTGAAGCGATCATATGAGTCTGAGGAAATGGAATTGGAACAGAAAGCTATACAAGAGATAAGGAAAAATCCGAAATATTTTTTCACATACGCAAATCAAAATCCAAAACCTCGACCAGTATTGGACCGTTAATTACAAATGAAGGTACGTACACAGAGGACGACAAAGAGATTAGTGAAATTCTAAGAAGCCAGTATGAGGCTATGTTTAGCACACCAATAAACAACATGAAAGTTGATGACCCAGACAGCTTCTTTATGAATGACATTCAAGCTGCAGATAATATAACGGATATTACCACAAACTCGGAAGACTTTGAAAGAGAAATTGACAATATGCCTATGCACTCAGCTCCTGGGCCTGACTCATGGAATTCAATATTCATAAAGAAATGTAAAGTACCAGTAGCGAGAGCACTCAGCGTAATATGGAGAAAGAGCCTGGATACAGGGGAGATACCAGCAGCACTTAAATCTGCAGATATAGCTCCGTTGCACAAGGGGGGGAGTAAAGCCTTGGCAAAAAATTATAGGCCAGTTGCACTAACATCACACATAATAAAAGTGTTTGAAAGAGTGATTAGGAATCAAATTTCTAGTTTTATGGAAAACAATGAATTGCACAACCCAGGACAACATGGATTTAGAGCGGGAAGATCCTGTCTGTCACAGTTACTCAACCACTATGACAAAATCACAGAAGCCCTAGAAGAAAAGCAAAATGCAGATGTTATATACACAGACTTTGCAAAGGCGTTCGACAAATGTGACCATGGGTGTGATAGCTCACAAAATGAGGTCAATGGGAATAACTGGAAAAGTAGGACGCTGGATACTCAATTTCCTGTCGAACAGAACACAAAGAGTAACAGTCAATCAGATAAAATCGAGTCCAAGCGATGTTAAAAGCTCTGTACCTCAAGGTACAGTCCTTGCACCGCTACTGTTCCTTATTCTCATATCTGATATAGACAAAAATACACGTCACAGCTTCGTGTCGTCCTTTGCAGATGACACAAAATCAGCATGAAAATTACCTCTGCTGAAGACATTGAAAAACTACAAGCAGATGTCAACAAAGTTTTCGATTGGGCAGCAGAAAATAACATGATGTTTAACAGTGATAAATTTCAGGTACTCAGGTACGGCAAAAATGAGGATCTGAAACATAATACAGGGTACAAAACACAATCGAATCTTCCCATAGTAGAAAACAGCATGTCAGGATTTGGGAATAATGATGTCCGACGATCTAACGTTTAGGGAGCATAACCAAGCAAATTGCGTCAGCCAGAAAAATGATCGGATGGATTACGAGAACTTTCAAATCCAGGGATCCCATCACAATGGTTGTACTCTTCAAGTCACTTGTGTTGTCCCGTCTCGAGTACTGCTCAGTACTCACTTCCCCCTTCAGAGCAGGAGAGATTGCTGAAATAGAGGGAATACAGAGAATATACGGCACGCATAGACGAGATAAACACCTAAATTATTGGGATCGTCTCAAAGCTCTCCAAATGTACTCTCTAGAAAGGAGACGAGAGAGATACCAAATAATATACACATGGAAAATACTGGAGGGCCAGGTCCCAAATCTGCACAGTAAAATAACAACGTACTGGAGTGAACGATATGGAAGAAAATGCAAGATTGAACCAGTGAAGAGCAGAGGTGCCATAGGCACAATCAGAGAGCACTGTATAACATCAGAGGTCCGCGGTTGTTCAACGTCCTCCCAGCGACTATAAGAAATATTGCCGGAACAACCGTGGACATCTTCAAGAGAAAACTGTGTTTCTAAGAGAAGTTCCGGACCAGCGGGCTGTGGTGGGTATGTGGCCCTGCGGCCTCTCCAAGCAACAGCCTGGTGGACCAACTCTCACAAGTCGAGCCTGGCCTCAGGCCGAACTGGGGAGTAGAAGAACTCCCAGAACCCCATCAAGCAGGTATCAACGGTAAGCACCCGCCATGCTGAATTCCCATCGACAATTTGTGCAGCCTCCACTGGCAACGAATGCTCTGCAAGCTATGCTGCACCCGCCGATGCTGAATTCCCATCAACAAGTCATGCAGCCACCGCCGGCAACGAATGCTCTGCAAGCTATGCTGCACCCGCTGATGCTGATTTCCCATCGATAAGTTGTGCAGCCTTCGCCGGCAACCATTCTCTGCAAGATATGCTGCACCCGCCGATGCTGAATTCCCATCGACAAGTCATGGAGCATCCGCCCAGCACAAATTCTCTGCAAGCTATGCTGCACCCGCTGATGCTGAATTCCCATC
>WNGS01042067.1:22036-36364 GCA_020271785.1 Procambarus virginalis | reverse complement strand
TAGGTAAGAAATTGAGTGGACTGTATGTACTTGTTAAAACTGCCTGAAATTAATCTCACACAATTGGAGGGACAATTTGTAGCTTAAACCACTTTAAGATGGCTCCTTCTTAAACTACAATTGTTTACCTAAGTTAATTATTGTAATATTTTTATCATACCACATATGGTGGTCTAATCTACTATTATGTCAATAATTATTACTAGTTACGAATACTACTACTACAATATAACAAAGGGTCTTAGCTGGACTTGTTGTATTGGCCCTGCTAAGGCTGTGTGTTTATTGCATCAAATGGGTGGGCCCTGTGCCTCATGGTGGCACATAATGGCGGCTGTGGGAGGCCTACAAGGCTGGCATACAGCTAGGTACAATATGTTTATAGTTCAACTCTCTGCTCAGCTACTTGCTGCTCCAAGTCACAATTTACCTGTTTGGGATGCAAAGAATTAGTACATTTCCCTAAACATATCAATACAGGTATAAACATGGTATGTAGGTCTGTAAAAATGGGGTACACGTACATTTGTGGGGTGTTTCCCATATATCATAACCGCCTTAAATTTGCTATTAAACAGTGCACTAGAATAATAAACAAATACTTAGTAAGACGGATACTGGAGTACTCTTATTTGTAGTAGTGGTGTTGATATGGCAGTTTCCTTAGGTAGAGTAGGTCTCCTTTGTAGCCATTAACACAACACACACGAGCCTCCTATGTTATTGTTTTCGTGAGCGTGGCCTCTGTAAGAGACACTTGCTTTGTGTACTGTTCCAATATTTTGCTGGTTCCACTTCTAAGTTAAATTTACGTTAACAAGGGAATCAAGCTATATTTTGGTGTTAATAATTATATTCAGTCTTATTGAACACTTTTTTATTCAATTTAGACATTAAACTGTTGTATGAACAGTGGTTAATAATGTAAATATACGGTGTCGTCGATGACGTCACGGAGTCTCCCATTCTCTAATTTTAAGAGGATACTGACTAAGGGAAGACTATGCTATATGTGTTTGTGTGTGTCGGTTTCCCGACAGAACCTCACAAGAGGATGCAAGGCCGGCACCATCGACCATGCTATACACTTTTGCTTTCTACTTCCTAGAGCGCTCAGTCGTTCTGTTAGAAGGGGTTCCGGCGGCCGTGGTCGGGTCTACCATCGACGCATTCGCGCTTGGAATGCGGGTAGGAGAGCCGCTGCCACTACCACTGGATCTTCCGACTCTACTAACGCCCCGAGCCGCTTGTTCTTCTGTAGGCGGATTGATGTGGCAAAGTCGGGTATTCCTAGTCCACCGTCCTTCACGTCGGCATGAAAATAGGCATTAGGAGTATCATGAGGCAGCCGCAGCCAGCCACGAATGGCATGCAGCAGCCGCCTGTCAAGCCTCGTTAATTCCGTCTTAATTAAACACGCGTCCGAGAACAAGCCGGTGGTTCATCTTGGGGATTAGGTGGTGTTTTAGTAGGTATAGCCTCTGTTGGGGTTTGAGTGGCGCCTTAGTGATTTTCGTCAGGCCATCCTCAAACAGGGAACCGTAGGATAAGCGTCTGCCCCCGGCCCCGATAAGTATTCCTTAGTACTTATGCTCGTCCGCCACACTCTAGTACCGATTTCATCGTCCCCGACGTAGTATGCCTTCCTGGTGGGGACATGCCACGTCTTGCGATGTGCATTGATTGCTATGCTTAGCGTACAGCATTTCGCAGCATTTACTTTAAGACCAGAGCCATGCAGTGTGTGGCAAATACTTGTTATGAGTGTCTGTAGTCCAGCAGCCGTTTCTGCTGCCACAACCAGATCGTCAGCGAATGCTAGTGGTGATATCTTTTTGCCCCCCAGTCCAACCCATAGCCCCAAGTCCTTAGCCCTAGTAATTGCCTCATCAATTATTAGGTTAAAGAGAGATGGAGACAGGGGGTCACCCTGTTTCACCCCCTAGTGATCAGGATGTCCTTCGACTTCTCCCCTTGGCTGGTTATTACGGTTGAGGACCGATCATAGCCGACATTATGTATGGATTTGAGGGCTCTGGGACAACTGAAGCCGGACCCCCGATTTCACGTCACATGTTCAGAGATTTATAGCACAAATACATAATTATTATGTGTACTCATGTTAATACCGGTCTCCCCATTCACACTCATCCTCACATTCATTCAGTTGACTGTAGACAGCAGTTGACTGAAGAACTGAAGATAACCCAGGCTTCCTCCACGTGGTGGATGACCATGGAGGATGACCCAGTGCTGGGAGCACGGGTTCTGGATGACGAACACGGATGACCCGACTCCCGGGGTGGCCTCATCCGGCTAGTGGAAGATGATTCATTCACACGGCCCACCCACACCACGAGCGGGTGGCTCATACCTGGGTGTGGTGGATGGTGGCTGACGAAATGGATCACACGGTGAGGTAGAATTTCCAATGTCTAGTAGGGACCCGTAATTTCACTAAATATCAGGGGAAGCTTTACCATAACACTTGGAGGGCCTTCCCTAATTCCACATGCTACCAGTTAACTTAGCCATCAGAGTAGATGGCCATGGATGCTGGCATTAAACAAGGATTACAAGTGCAGCACCATTGCACCTGCCAGACCGCATGTCTGAGACACTCAATCACTTCTTGTCTCAATCTCCATAAAAGATTCCCCACTATCGCTCAAGTTGGATTCTGACACACACACCTCACGATGGAAAATAACGGATGGGCAGACAAAACGATGGAAGCGCTCAGGATGGTGGAGGCTGGGTGGCCGCTAACCCTTGACACCTCCACCCTAGACAAGAGCCAGCTTCCAACTGAATTTACACACCAAGGCAGGACTGGGCACGCTTCTTTCCTCAGTGTTTGATTTCCACCAATCAGAGAGAAGCCGGCAGGAGTCTCCCCTCACCAGCTGATGTTGTGACGTAGGGTGAGGGAGGCTTGGGGATGACGTCACATCCCCAGCCGGGTGGCGACAAGCCCCCCCCCCCCTTTCACCGAAACCGTTGGCCCCAGTTTCAAGTTTCAATTGCTATAACTCCTTCTACAGAGCAATAACAGACTTTCTTGTAGTCTTAATGAACAGCCCCTAAGCTATGGCTTTCTTCAGATTCCACACAAGAACATGTAGTGTGTGAGCTACTTTTTACAGTGCAGCCATATACTCGAACATAATATAGAAAAACTTCCTGGGAATTTCATTCCCTCACACCGGAGATGAACTAGATGAAATCTACACTGATGGGTCATCTAATTCTTTCAATGGCAGGGCTGGTCCAGCATACACTGTAATTAGGAATAATGCCTTTCAACGCAAAAATGAAGAAAGAGCACGTATTGAGAACTATGCCTCTTCAATGAAAGTAGAGCTAACTGCCATTGTTATGGAGTTAAGATTTCTTGAGCGAAACACCAATGGTGCAGTGATCTGCACTGATTCATAAGGAGCGCTACACAGCCTAAGTAAAAATAGGGCAGAAAATCTTGCGATAGTCGTTGAGATCAAGAGATCTGTGAGGGTACCAACCAACCAGGGAAGAGTCGTCAAGTTTCAGTGAATTCCCTCCCATGTTGGAATATGTGGAAATGAACTGGCTGCTGAAGGCACTGAAGGTGTCCATATTGAATACTTCATACCCATGACTCTTTTACAAATTGGTCAGGCAACATCACCGTGACAACGTAATTGAAGAAAGGAGGATATAAGCACAAATCAGCGAATCTGTACGATGGTACAACATAGTTGCAGTTGGCAATTCCAATCATTATAGACGAAGAGGAGGTGGCGGCAGGAGAGAATCAGTAATAGCGAGAATCCGTTTTGGATACAAACATCCATGGGGATTCGGAATGGAAACAACAGTTGAGCTGCGGAGTTGCAAAATCTGTGATGAGAGTGACGGTCACCACCTTGACCACTATCTACGTTAATGTGAACACCTGAGAGACATTAGAACTATGTGTAGAATAATAAACCCCACATTGTTTGGGTTAGGAATACACTATTTGTCAAATATTGATACTGTTCTTAAATGATTCCCCCATTTTGCACCCCACAAGATATCGTAAGATTATAAGAGTTGACAGATGTTAATCTTGTTTGAGAAGCTGTTCACTTGGGACAGTTAAGCAAGTCCCAGCTGTGTCTGGGTACAGTGAAAGAATGAACAACCAAGTGGGTTTTCTTCCTATTGCGGGGTGTTGCACATGCTCCTATAGCGGTATGTCTACTCATAGGATGAGTGGCGTTGCCCAATAAACTCGCCCCTTGGGCCAAAAATTAAAAAAAATTGCTGTGCTTCCAGTCACTGAACCCAAATGTAACGAAGGGAGATTCTTTCTTGGACAATAGGCGACAAACAAAGCAGTATAAACGACCTTGGGATGATGAATAGAGGAGCCATTCACGTTTTACATACTTGAGATTCCGCAGTTCATATTTGAACACATTGTTTGATTAATACCTTCTCTTCATATTCTCTACTCCAGCTGTTTTATACACTCTGCTAGAGTTTGAAAGGTAGTTATCATGATTCTGACATGATGAGGGCAGTTATTGCCTCACTTAGCCAGTAACCAGGTTTATTACTTATCAAACAGTATATAAGGACTTAGTGCCTCTTCTTATTCGATCCTACCCCCAGTCAAGTCATTAAGAATCTGTACACCAGTAGATTGACGGTTGAGAGGCGGGATCAAAGAGCAGAAGTTCAACCCCCCCCAAGCACAACTAGGTGAGTACAACGATTTTTTGCATTATCCGCAACCTACACACCTCAATGTTTCAAAACTAACTTACTATTTTTATAATAATTTTGCACCATTATTCACTGATCTCTGAAAAATGAACATAAATTTCCTGCTGCTAATAATTTTCCCGTACATACATAAAACAGACAATTCTTTCACAGCTTCAACGGTTTCTCAACCCACGGCTCTTTATCAGAGTAATGGGTAACTGTTCTTTTTGTATTTCACACCAGTAAGCATCTCATGGTGGCGACCATGCACACATTAGACAATTATATTTTCTACAAGAGAAAGTCAGACATAGACCTAGACAGACAGACACAGACAAATAGACAGATACATACAGTATCTGTCTGTATCAGATACTGTCTGATACAGCCAGTATACTGTCTAGATGGATGGATAGAGGGATAGATAGATAGACAGATGAGTAGATGGATGAAGAGATGAGTAGATAGATAGATAGATAGATAGATAGATAGATAGATAGATAGATAGATAGATAGATAGATAGATAGAATGATATTATCGGCTATGTAGATGGATAGACACATATATGGATAAAACGATGAGAAGGTGGATGCAGTGACAGCTGGATATATAGATGGGTAGATAGTTCGATAAATAGATGTATAAATACATGAATGAAAGATGAGTAGGTGAATATATAGATGGATAGACTGATGGATAGATAGTTGGATAGGTGGATGGATAGATAGCATGATCGATAGATCAATTGATAAACGAATAGTTATATGGATAATTCTATCAATCCATTTAAGGGACATATATATATATATATATATATATATATATATATATATATATATATATATATATATATATATATATATATATATATATATATATATATATATATCAATCTTTAGACAACACCCACCAGTGGGACTCGAACCCAGAAAGCACAACTATCTTCCAATAGCTGCCATAACTAGTATGTCTTAACCCACTACACCAAGTCAGACCCTTAAAAGAGATAGAGACTTCGAAGTATTTACCTCAAATATCTCCACCTAGTTATGGCATTATGGCATACTAGTTATGGCAGCTATTGGAAGATAGTTGTGCTTTCTGGGTTCGAGTCCCACTGGTGGGTGTTGTCAAAAGATTGTTAATCTTCTCTTGTGGTTCACGCAAGTATGTGCTTATAGCATAGACACGAGTTCTCCCACATTGACAGTGGCTTGATGAAAAATGCTTGAGTGACCCCTCACTAATCTGGCGCCCTTGGGAGGTGGAGATATTTGAGGTAAATACTTCGAAGTCTCTATCTCTTTTAAGGCTCTGACTTGGTGTAGTGGGTTAAGGCATACTAGTTATGGCAGCTATTGGAAGATAGTTGTGCTTTCTGGGTTCGAGTCCCACTGGTGGGTGTTGTCTAAAGATTGTTAATCTTCTCTTGTGGTTCATGCAAGTATGTGCTTATAGCATAGACACGAGTTCTCCCACATTGACAGTGGCTTGATGAAAAATGCTTGAGTGACCCCTCACTAATCTGGCGCCCTTGGGAGGTGGAGATATTTGAGGTAAATACTTCGAAGTCTCTATCTCTTTTAAGGGTCTGACTTGGTGTAGTGGGTTAAGGCATACTAGTTATGGCAGCTATTGGAAGATAGTTGTGCTTTCTGGGTTCGAGTCCCACTGGTGGGTGTTGTCTAAAGATTGTTAATCTTCTCTTGTGGTTCATGCAAGTATGTGCTTATAGCATAGACACGAGTTCTCCCACATTGACAGTGGCTTGATGAAAAATGCTTGAGTGACCCCTCACTAATCTGGCGCCCTTGGGAGGTGGAGATATTTGAGGTAAATACTTCGAAGTCTCTATCTCTTTTAAGGGTCTGACTTGGTGTAGTGGGTTAAGGCATACTAGTTATGGCAGCTATTGGAAGATAGTTGTGCTTTCTGGGTTCGAGTCCCACTGGTGGGTGTTGTCTAAAGATTGTTAATCTTCTCTTGTGGTTCATGCAAGTATGTGCTTATAGCATAGACACGAGTTCTCCCACATTGACAGTGGCTTGATGAAAAATGCTTGAGTAACCCCTCACTAATCTGGCGCCCTTGGGAGGTGGAGATATTTGAGGTAAATACTTCGAAGTCTCTATCTCTTTTAAGGGTCTGACTTGGTGTAGTGGGTTAAGGCATACTAGTTATGGCAGCTATTGGAAGATAGTTGTGCTTTCTGGGTTCG
Organism: Procambarus virginalis; assembly: GCA_020271785.1. Classification (NCBI taxonomy): domain Eukaryota; kingdom Metazoa; phylum Arthropoda; class Malacostraca; order Decapoda; family Cambaridae; genus Procambarus; species Procambarus virginalis. The sequence continues at coordinate 29,411 of WNGS01042067.1, read as the reverse complement.
AGTCCCACTGGTGGGTGTTGTCTAAAGATTGTTAATCTTCTCTTGTGGTTCATGCAAGTATGTGCTTATAGCATAGACACGAGTTCTCCCACATTGACAGTGGCTTGATGAAAAATGCTTGAGTAACCCCTCACTAATCTGGCGCCCTTGGGAGGTGGAGATATTTGAGGTAAATACTTCGAAGTCTCTATCTCTTTTAAGGGTCTGACTTGGTGTAGTGGGTTAAGGCATACTAGTTATGGCAGCTATTGGAAGATAGTTGTGCTTTCTGGGTTCGAGTCCCACTGGTGGGTGTTGTCTAAAGATTGTTAATCTTCTCTTGTGGTTCATGCAAGTATGTGCTTATAGCATAGACACGAGTTCTCCCACATTGACAGTGGCTTGATGAAAAATGCTTGAGTAACCCCTCACTAATCTGGCGCCCTTGGGAGGTGGAGATATTTGAGGTAAATACTTCGAAGTCTCTATCTCTTTTAAGGGTCTGACTTGGTGTAGTGGGTTAAGGCATACTAGTTATGGCAGCTATTGGAAGATAGTTGTGCTTTCTGGGTTCGAGTCCCACTGGTGGGTGTTGTCTAAAGATTGTTAATCTTCTCTTGTGGTTCATGCAAGTATGTGCTTATAGCATAGACACGAGTTCTCCCACATTGACAGTGGCTTGATGAAAAATGCTTGAGTAACCCCTCACTAATCTGGCGCCCTTGGGAGGTGGAGATATTTGAGGTAAATACTTCGAAGTCTCTATCTCTTTTAAGGGTCTGACTTGGTGTAGTGGGTTAAGGCATACTAGTTATGGCAGCTATTGGAAGATAGTTGTGCTTTCTGGGTTCGAGTCCCACTGGTGGGTGTTGTCTAAAGATTGTTAATCTTCTCTTGTGGTTCATGCAAGTATGTGCTTATAGCATAGACACGAGTTCTCCCACATTGACAGTGGCTTGATGAAAAATGCTTGAGTAACCCCTCACTAATCTGGCGCCCTTGGGAGGTGGAGATATTTGAGGTAAATACTTCGAAGTCTCTATCTCTTTTAAGGGTCTGACTTGGTGTAGTGGGTTAAGGCATACTAGTTATGGCAGCTATTGGAAGATAGTTGTGCTTTCTGGGTTCGAGTCCCACTGGTGGGTGTTGTCTAAAGATTGTTAATCTTCTCTTGTGGTTCATGCAAGTATGTGCTTATAGCATAGACACGAGTTCTCCCACATTGACAGTGGCTTGATGAAAAATGCTTGAGTAACCCCTCACTAATCTGGCGCCCTTGGGAGGTGGAGATATTTGAGGTAAATACTTCGAAGTCTCTATCTCTTTTAAGGGTCTGACTTGGTGTAGTGGGTTAAGGCATACTAGTTATGGCAGCTATTGGAAGATAGTTGTGCTTTCTGGGTTCGAGTCCCACTGGTGGGTGTTGTCTAAAGATTGTTAATCTTCTCTTGTGGTTCATGCAAGTATGTGCTTATAGCATAGACACGAGTTCTCCCACATTGACAGTGGCTTGATGAAAAATGCTTGAGTAACCCCTCACTAATCTGGCGCCCTTGGGAGGTGGAGATATTTGAGGTAAATACTTCGAAGTCTCTATCTCTTTTAAGGGTCTGACTTGGTGTAGTGGGTTAAGGCATACTAGTTATGGCAGCTATTGGAAGATAGTTGTGCTTTCTGGGTTCGAGTCCCACTGGTGGGTGTTGTCTAAAGATTGTTAATCTTCTCTTGTGGTTCATGCAAGTATGTGCTTATAGCATAGACACGAGTTCTCCCACATTGACAGTGGCTTGATGAAAAATGCTTGAGTAACCCCTCACTAATCTGGCGCCCTTGGGAGGTGGAGATATTTGAGGTAAATACTTCGAAGTCTCTATCTCTTTTAAGGGTCTGACTTGGTGTAGTGGGTTAAGGCATACTAGTTATGGCAGCTATTGGAAGATAGTTGTGCTTTCTGGGTTCGAGTCCCACTGGTGGGTGTTGTCTAAAGATTGTTAATCTTCTCTTGTGGTTCATGCAAGTATGTGCTTATAGCATAGACACGAGTTCTCCCACATTGACAGTGGCTTGATGAAAAATGCTTGAGTAACCCCTCACTAATCTGGCGCCCTTGGGAGGTGGAGATATTTGAGGTAAATACTTCGAAGTCTCTATCTCTTTTAAGGGTCTGACTTGGTGTAGTGGGTTAAGGCATACTAGTTATGGCAGCTATTGGAAGATAGTTGTGCTTTCTGGGTTCGAGTCCCACTGGTGGGTGTTGTCTAAAGATTGTTAATCTTCTCTTGTGGTTCATGCAAGTATGTGCTTATAGCATAGACACGAGTTCTCCCACATTGACAGTGGCTTGATGAAAAATGCTTGAGTGACCCCTCACTAATCTGGCGCCCTTGGGAGGTGGAGATATTTGAGGTAAATACTTCGAAGTCTCTATCTCTTTTAAGGGTCTGACTTGGTGTAGTGGGTTAAGGCATACTAGTTATGGCAGCTATTGGAAGATAGTTGTGCTTTCTGGGTTCGAGTCCCACTGGTGGGTGTTGTCTAAAGATTGTTAATCTTCTCTTGTGGTTTATGCAAGTATGTGTATATATATATATATATATATATATATATATATATTTAAATAGAAATATGAGTAGGTGGATGGTAGATAGTTGGAAAGATGGATGAAAAAATGGATAAATAGACAGATGGATGTTGTCGGAAATTTCGACACCTTATCTACTAACTCTCTGACATACCAAGTTAAAACGTTAAGGTCAGGAACATACTTATATTACTAACATTACTAACTTCTCAAAGAGAACAGATTTGTTTGCATTCCAGAGAGAAAGGAATGTTGCCACGTATGCAAAGTTTGCTATAAGCGATATATATGTAATCTCTTTCATGTAGTATTATGAAACGTTTAGTGTAAAGACTAAATGAGACAAAAAAGTACTTATTAATAGTTACTTTACCTAAATAAACAGCAAATGAATCGTCTCCCTCCCCAAGTCGATAATGACGAGTTTTGAACCAAGGCTGAGGGAGCGTCCCCAGCTGGGGAGGGACGCTACGCCATTAGACTGGAAGCACGCGACCTGAGCGCTTGACAGAGAAAATGCTGGCACGGTTTATCTCTTAATTGCCGAAAATAGTCACATTTCCCGAGTTCTTGACACAGGAATATTAGCATTTCCACCCAACCAACGAACTCATCGTACCACGGAATTGTTATTTCCGAGCAATTGTGTTAGCTTATGGTATTGGCCATTATCATGATCTCTTTAGCAATGCCCGGTTATGCCACAGGTGCTCTAACCAAAATGGGTAAGCCTAATTATTAATGCAAACTCATCTTCTTTGAATATATGCTGTGTAGTGGTAACAGTGTACTACTTATGACTTGTTTGGCAGGTTCGGTACTTGAGAAGAGAGTATCGAGTCGACCTGTGGCACCACGAGGCTACCTAAGTCACCATTGGCTCCTCCCTACAAGGTTCCAGGGTTAACTGAAGGAAACCTGTGTCTATTACCAGGCATTTACGACTCTAGAGATAAGAATTGAAAGTTTCCACTAACCCATGTAGTAACTAAACTAACATTTTGTAGTTTATTATTATCCACTACTGGTGGTATAGGCTATGAACGAACCTCCCCCAAAGTTGTGCATAGGATCACACTCAGCAGGACAAACCAGTGATATCCAGTCCATTATGAGTTAATTATCTTAAATTATATTGTTATTAATTAACAGTGCACATATTAAATTTCCTGCTGGGAAAATTCCTCACAAACGTACTAATAAATTGAGGGATAGATATAATGATAGATAGACGTATAAATAGATTTGTATATAGATAGATGTATAAATTGTTGTATAAATGGATTTGTATATAGATAGATGTATAAATAGATTTGTATATAGATAGGTGTATAAATAGATTTGTATGTAGATAGATGTATAAATAGATTTGTATTTAGGTAGATGGGCACGTAGACGTATGTATCGATGGATGGATAAATGTATATGGTGATAGATGGACAGAGTGGTGGGTAGATGGAACTATAGATGAATAGGTGGATTGATTGATGGATGGATTGACAAAGGAATAGACGCAGATGGATAGATAGATATTTACATGGATTGATGAGTCCCCGTGACAGTCTCCGTGGCGTAGTGGTAAGACACTCGCCCACGCTTTGCGAGCGAATTGGCCTGGGTTTGTATCCTGGCTGGGGAAGATTGATTAGGTACCAATCCTCAACTTAACATTATTATTTATTTATATACAACAAGTTACATTAGGGGTTAAGAGAGTACATAGTAATGAAGAGGATTTTCCATTCTTGTAAAGCCACTAACACGCAAAGCGTTTTGGGCAAAGCATTAACTGTACGCCTCAGGTCCTCCAAGCAGTGAATGGGTACCTGGTTGTTAAACGATTTGGCAGGTCGTATTCCAGGGAAAATTAAGATTTTTCCCAAGTGGCTTTACAAGAATGTAAGAACTCTTGTATATATAAAATAACAAATGCAATAGATAGATGGATATTTGGTAAATATTTGAATAGATTGATGGATAAGTAGATAAATAGCTGAATAAATAGTTGGATAGGCATATGGATAGATAGATGGATACATGAATGGTTAGATAGATGGATAAATAGATGGAGAGATCGATGGATAGACGGTTGTCTTTGGTAGGGGGCGATGAGAGCTACTGTGTTGAGGTCATGTATTTTTTTATATTACGGCTTTAAATTGAACAGCAGGAATTTATCTGCTACTGGTCCTGAGATCATGAAAATGGTGTATATATTTAGCAGAAAAAAATCTTGTTTTAAAATCTTGGTTTTAAAATATTTTGGTAGGTATAGCTGGCAGGTAGTGCCCAAAATCCTCGTGGGGTCAAAATGTAACCTTTGCAAGCTGTTCACTCTTCAGTACTAGCGACCTCGACCAGTCTGTCTGTCCTGTACCCCAGACCATTCATCCTGTAAAGTTGGGTGAAGCTAGCTCCAAGCATCTGGCGTACAATTTCGGACAGACAGACAGAGACATTCTCTTATTGCTGTACTTGAATTTACAGATAATAGGCCTCAGTAATGTGGCTGAAAACAGAGACCCAACTCATGCTCATGAAATGAGTGGAAAGTGTCGACGTTTCGGTCGTATCAAGAAGAAACTGAGTAATAAAAGATCCGACCCTCTGGACTGAAACCTTTCGACCCAGGACGGAACGAAACGTCGTCACTTCCCTTTGTATATGATGTGCTCGTTGTGTTATTTGATTGGGGATGATGGGGATTGGGTACAAATAGTAGTTGCATCACTTGAGCAATAGACCATTTTTTTAACCCCATGAAGAATAATTGCAACAACCTTGATTCTGTTATGTTTAAGTATCCACGTAGGAAAAATTCAACGAAAATTCCGAACGTTTTCGCGTTTCAACACATTATCAAGGGATACAGACAGAGAAGACGTGGGCTGGGATTATATACCTAACTACACCTGAGTAGATAATGATCCATTAATAAAAAATCAAATAATCAAATAATTGAGGTGTCATGTCACTTCCATTTGCAGGTGTTCTGCCTGCAACAATACGAGGTTGATAGCATTTTAACTATTTAAATAAATATTGTTTTCCTCCACAGCATCCAACAAAACTTTACCGAGACAGAAATAAGGAACAAAACAGAATTACAGAAGAGGAAGGATCCTGAACAGGAGGATGGGAAGACAAGTGGTAAGAGGGTCTCTGGCGAGGCTGTGGAGCGGGTCCTCAGCTGGCCAAGTAGTCATGCCCGTCATCTTGGTGTGGCTGTGGTGCGGGTTCTCTGCCACACAACTGGCCACTCCTGCCACGCATGGCTACTTTTTTAAGGTGAGTTGTGAGCAAAATTTTAAATTTGGTTACTTGTTTTTTTCTTTCTTTTATTAAGGTGGCATTGTGAACAAAGTGAAATTATAGCAGAACATCAACTTACTCATTCACATGGACTGGTTGGTAGAGCGACGGCCATACTCCATGCAGGCTCAAGTTCCAGCACACAATTATTCAGTAGCTATCTCTTGTTCACTCCTCCTCATATCTCAGCTTCTTACCCTCTTATCCCTTCCAAGTGATATATAGTTTTCTCCTTTAATTTCTTTACCTCAAACATCAGCTCAGGCTTATATAGTCATAAATGATGCAACAACTATTTTCTTGGTATGGACCAATAGGCTGTCTGCAGTTACCTTCCGTTCTTACGATAGACTTCAGTTTCATACTGTAAACAAAATTTGCAGGAACATTAAAAAAGCTCCTGCAAATTGAGTTCAAGCAATGAACTAAATATTCAACAAGGAATGAACTAAACATTAATTATAGATGCTGGCGGAAAACCCGACACCCTTTACCAACAGACTCAATACAATAGGCAACTGATTTATATAAACAAATTCACTCATAGAAGACGTGGCACAGTGAAATTTTCCGTCAAATAGAAAACAGGATACCATTGCCATATTAGATTCGATTCATACTATTACATTCACCAGCTATAGTAATGCCACAGTCTTTGTACTGTAAACATCATAAAAACCTTTCCCTTGAATCAACTTAATTATCAGTACCAAATCCAGTAAATGTAGGCCTTCAAACCACTTTTGACATTTGGACAAAAGAGCCAGGATGTGTGAGGGAGGGAGGGCAGAGAGAGTCACCATTAATTTTTAACACAGTAAGTACCTACGGGGAGGCAAATCCTAGCTCTGATAATTTCTCCCTTGGACGTAGTGTTATGGGATGTAAAGTGCTTCCATTATCAACACGCAACTATGTCTACTATCAAGGGAGGTATCTTTTCCGATTCCTATATTATCTATTTTATTAGAAGCCTTTAATGTTTAGATTTAGGAATGCCGGTTAGCACACGATCGAGACACAACCCCAAGGTAATATTCCTTGGTCCTATCTCATAAATATACCATATTTCCTCTGATATAGCTGTCATAATTAGGTTTCCTACTATTTAGTGTAAGTGCCCATATGACAGGTGGAACGGAAAAGGAAAGAAGAAGAATTAACACTAGTAACCTAGTACTCAGTACAGTAGTTGGCCAGCCACACCCACAAAGTGTATTGACTGGTTTCTTCATCCATGTTCATACTGGTTGACTAGGACAAAATCAGCCATGTAAGATAAGGCACCCCATTTTAGTTAACAACAATGTAGCCTAATACTGTAGTGAATGTCAACTAATCAATAATTTATATTGGTAGGGAACTACATAAATAACCATAACCCCAAAAATTTATAAGAAAAGTGATTTGTGAGAATTGTAAATCATACAGTCCACTTTTAAACATCATCAGTTTGCTATTTGAGAAATATAAATTAACATAAAAATATAAATTACTATGTAT
>WNGS01042067.1:7512-21036 GCA_020271785.1 Procambarus virginalis | reverse complement strand
ATATATATAAATCTTATTGCCAGGAGCCCAAGTGATCGCTCCCACCGACAGTGTGCTGCTAGGGGCACCTCTGGGCTCGAACGCCATTGAGGTAGTCCTCGAAGAAAAGCTTAAAGATGAGGAGGATGGAGGCGCGAATAGGGCTTTGGATGCTCATGATGCGTTGTACCTTCTTACAAGGTGCCTGGCCTTGCCCAGACTACCTATTTCCTCAGGTGTGCTCCTTCTTTTGACAGCCCAAAATAACGGAATACGATTCACTCCTAAAGACAATAACTATGAAAGTGTTAAACCTCTCCCTGCAAGATGACCAGTGGGACCAGCAACGCTCCAGTTAGACTCGGGGGTATAGGTATTCGCAAGGCGACACAGTTAGCATTGCCGGCATTCTTATCCTCGACCAGTGCTACAAGTGATTAGTGAAGGAAATACTACCAGAATACCTAAGGAACTCCATGGGATTCGTGATCCCAAATTTGTGGAAGGAGCTGGTCGGTGGGACACACTCGCCAATTCACACACCCGACCAACTTGTCCAAACGACGGTAAACAGGCCAATGGGATAGCCCTATAGTGGAGAACATCGCCAAAGCATTGCTGGACGTAGCTTCTCAGAAGGACAGAGCGCGTCTCCTAGCTGTGCAAGCCCCCCATGCTGGGGACTTCCTGTTGGCAGTCCCTAATTCCGCCTTGGGCACCCGCCTGGATCATCGGGCCCTAAGTATTGGTGTTGCTCTGCGCCTTGCCGCCCCTATCTCCACCGAGCACGGTGTATTTGCGGCCAGGCACGGGCAGACCATACGGCAGCCATGGTCTCATCTGTCGTAAGACACAGGGAAAGATTGCCAGACACGAGGCAGTCAATGACATCATCAAGAGAAGTTGGCTACAGCTGGGTGTCCAGCACAAAGGGAACCCAGCTGTGCAGACCTGACAACAGCCAAAAACGCCCAGATGGAGTCACCCTGCAGCCATGGAGGGAAGGTAAACAGGTCGTATGGGATTACACCTGTGCATCTACATTGGCTGATACCTATTTACGTTACAGCTCAGCGGAGGGAGGTGGGGCAGCCACCTTCAGGGAGACCCAGAAAATCCACAAGTACAGAAACCTAGACGTTGTTACAGGTTCGTGCCGATAGGCTCAGAGACTCGGGGCCTGGGGTAAATGTGCACTCAAGTTTTAAAGGAGGTTGGTGAGGAACTCATTGGGAAAACTAGAGACCCACGAGCAGCCAGTTTCCTATTCCAGCGCCTCAGTGTCGCAGTGCAGAGGGAAATGCGTGCTGTATCCTGGTACGCACCCAACCTCCGAGGAGCTGGACGAGGTCTTCGAACGCTGATTGTTTAATTGTTATATATTTGTGTGTGTGTGTGTGTTCTCTGTAAACTGTAGCATGCAATAAAATATATTAATATATATATAATATAGATATAAGATATATAGATATATATATATATATATATATATAATCTATATATATAAGATAATATTAACACGAATTTTCTCAATTTTCCTTATGTTTGTTTTTACTGATGACGGTAAATGAAAAATCAATTCTCAAAATTCATTCTTTATTTCTTAGTCTGACGCGACACTTGAGCGCGTTCGTAAAACTTATTACATTTTCAAAGACTTTAGTTTACACACACACAAAACAACTATAACTGAACAGAGTTTAAACAGCTTTCTTTTTTATACCTGCATTTGGGTGAGGTGACATGTTACAATGGTTTGGGGTGAGGTGAGAACAAACACAGAACACGAAACAATGGGTATAAGCTAAAGGGAAGAATAGATCTGTAACTGCAGAAGGCCTATTGGCCCATATTTCTTGATGTTTCTATATTGGAGCGGAGTCTTGAAGTGGGTAGAATATAGTTGTGCGTTAATTGGCTGTTGATTGCTGGTGTCGACTTCTTGATGTGTAGTGCCTCGCAGATGTCAAGCCGCCTGTTGTCGCTGTATCTATCAATGATTTCTGTGTTGTTTGTTAACAACACAGAAATCGTTGTTTGTTAACAACACAGAAATCATTCTTGTATGAAGTCACTATAGTTAACTCTGAGGTCACTAGCAAGCTTTTTTTATTAATTTCGCATGAACAAGACAACTGCATGTCAAATGCAGTTGTCAGTACCAAGTCATCAGTGGAGCGGGACTCACGACGCATTACAGTGTGTCTTGCAGGGCACGTCCTAAATCCATCTGAACTCCACAACCTGTGTATCAGCTTAATCATAAAATATCCGTAAAGAATCTAGAAACAATGCAGATGATGTGAGATGTAGTGACTGTCTTGAATGATTAATTAATACAATAATAATTATCGCTCCATAAACTCCACGGAGTTTACTCCGTGGAGTTTTTAAACAGGAAAGTCCTTACAAACAGGAGTTTTTAAACAGGAAAGTCCTTACAAACTCCGTTACTCCCCTGTCTTCCAGGAGTAACTCCATTTTTCGGACATAGTCATCCTTATTTATAATAACTACTGCATTTGATTTATCAGCTTTGGTAATGTGTAATGAACTATCTTTTTTGAGATTTTTGAACGCATGAACAAATCGACTTGGACAGTTAGGAACAGAATTGTTAAGTAAAACACCATATACATCATACCTTTGCACACATTAATATCTGCAACTGAGACATCGCTATACTTTTCGAGAATGCTGAAACCTTTCGCAATATCTACACAATTGATTGCTCCGTTAGATGTGGCAAAGCTCAGGCCATATCCTAATGCAATAATCTTGTCATTATCATGCTGTCTATCCGAGAGGTTTATAACAAAATCCCGGTTAGAGTGTTTATTCCAGTCACTTTGTTCAATAAGACTCTTTAATTTGAAATCAAGTTTAGTACTCACCTTTCTGCAGGCAGACCTCAAAGTAGTATAACAGTAATCCATCATACAACGGTTCCATTCAGGTGGAATGGCTTGGAGAAAAGCATACTAACATTTATCAACCACTTTAAAACATTCACAAACTTCAAATTTAAGTAAATCGATGTTTTTCATAAGCACTATGCGGGGTATCTCATCAAACGGTCGATCTGACAATTTAAAAACGCTGTTGGGTAATAATGAACCGGGAAGCACTTGTTCACTGAGGCATTTTCGAAGAAAACGAAGACGAAGTTTTAAGGAATGAGATTTCACTAAAGCAGAACGAAGTTTAGTAACAAGAGGTTTAAGGGAAGGGTAGAGAGAGGAGAAGTCGAGAAACTGGCACGTGGTATCCATTGATGCAATTGACGATCACAAAACACTGATCATTTTATGCGGAAAATCCACAGAGAAATTTGAAAGAAAGTGAACGTTTCGGCCTGTTAAAGCCGTTGTCAACACCAGACTGACTAGAGGAGATAGAGAGAGGATACAAGCCGACACCTGGAACCTGACCAACCCATCTCTAGGGAAAGGAACTCATTGGTGGTACCTTATGCGAGTGGACTTGAAAAACTGTCTCCGATTTTTAAGAAACTTAATATAAATTTGGTGTTCACTAATAGTACTATCAAGTCCAATTTAATAAAAAAAACTCCCTTGATATAGCAGGATGTGTGTATTCGATTCCCTGTAATGATTGTGATTTTGTGTACCTTGGACAAACAGGAAAGTCCTTACAATTACGGTTGTAACAACATGTTGATAGTATTAGAACTGCCCAAACGTCTAATGCATTATATCTGCACACGAGTTTATGCGATCACACTATTAATTGGAATGGGTCGAAAAGCATTACCAATTGTGGGGATTTCGTGGAAAGGAATTTGATTGAGTCTGCTTTAATCAGTCAGTGTCCAAATCTTCTTAATGTTAGTACTGGTATGTACAAACTTGATCCATTTTTAAGTTATAATATTGCACAACAGTTTAAGAAAACTCTGATAAAGAGGCTTACAATGTCTCATTACAATTTTATATTCATATATTGTGTGTTCATGAGGCCTTTCTTTAATCTTTGATCCTTATTCTCTGACCGCTTAATCCTCTTTGACCATTCTAAGCTAAGCTATACCAGTTTCTGGTTAATCCTTTCCCTAGAGATGGGTTGGTCAGGTTCCAGGTGTCGGCTTGTATCCTCTCTATCTCCTCTAGTCAGTCTGGTGTTGACAATGGCTTTAACAGGCCGAAACGTTCACTTTCTTTCATATTTCTCTGTGGATTTTCCGCATAAAATGATCAGTGTTTTGTGATCGTCAATTGCATAAATATATATATATATATATATATATATATATATATATATATATATATATATATATATATATATATATATATATGTATTTAAATAGAAAGATGAGTAGGTGGATGGTAGATAGTTGGAAAGATGGATGATAGATGGATAAATAGACAGATGGATGTTGTCGGAAATTTCGACACCTTATCTACTAACTCTTGACATACCAAGTTAAAACGTTAAGGTCAGGAACATACTTATATTACTAACTTCTCAAAGAGAACAGATTTGTTTGCATTCCAGAGAGAACGGAATGTTGCCACGTATGCAAAGTTTGCTATAAGCGATATGTATGTAATCTCTTTCATGTAGTATTATGAAACTTTTAGTGTAAAGACTAAATAAGACAAAAAAGTACTTATTAATAGTTACTTTACCTAAATAAACAGCAAATGAATCGTCTCCCTCCCCACGTCGATAATGACGAGTTTTGAACCAAGGCTGAGGGAGCGTCCCCAGCTGGGGAGGGACGCTACGCCATTAGACTGGAAGCACGCGACCTGAGCGCTTGACAGAGAAGATGCTGGCACGGTTTATCTCTTAATTGCCAAACATAGTCACATTTCCCGAGTTCTTGACACAGGAATATTAGCATTTCCACCCAACCAACGAACTCATCGTACCACGGAATTGTTATTATGACACAGGTGCTCTAACCAAAATGGGTAAGCCTAATTATTAATGCAAACTCATCTTCTTTGAATATGTGCTGTGTAGTGGTAACAGTGTACTACTTATGACTTGTTTGGCAAGTTCGGTACGAGAGAAGAGAGTTTCGAGTCGACCTGTGGCACCACGAGGCTACCTAAGTCACCATAGGGCTCCTCCCTACAAGGTTCCAGGGTTAACTGAAGGAAACCTGTGTCTATTACCAGGCATTTACGACTCTAGAGATAAGAATTGAAAGTTTCCACTAACCCATGTAGTAACTAAACTAACATTTTGTAGTTTATTATTATCCACTACTGGTGGTATAGGCTATGAACGAATCCCCCCCCCCCAAAGTTGTGCATAGGATCACACTCAGCAGGACAAACCAGTGATATCCAGTCCATTATGAGTTAATTATCTTAAATTATATTGTTATTAATTAACAGTGCATATATTAAATTTCCAGCTGGGAAAATTCCTCACAAACGTACTAATAAATTGAGGGATAAATATAATGATAGATAGACGTATAAATAGATTTGTATATAGATAGATGTATAAATTGTTGTATAAATGGATTTGTATATAGATAGATGTATAAATTGTTGTATAAATGGATTTGTATATAGATAGATGTATAAATAGATTTGTATATAGATAGATGTATAAATAGATTTGTATATAGATAATGTATAAATAGATTTGTATGTAGATAGATATATAAATAGATTTGTATTTAGGTAGATGGGCACGTAGACGTATGTATCGATGGATGGATAAATGTATATGGTGATAGATGGACAGAGTGGTGGGTAGATGGAACTATAGATGAATAGGTGGATTGATTGATGGATGGATTGACAGAGGAATAGACGCAGATGGATAGATAGATATTTACATGGATTGATGAGTCCCCGTGACAGTCTCCATGGCGTAGTGGTAAGACACTCGCCCACGCTTTGCGAGCGAATTGGCCTGGGTTTGTATCCTGGCTGGGGAAGATTGATTAGGTACCAATCCTCAACTTAATATTATTATTTATTTATATACAAGAAGTTACATTAGGGGTTAAGAGAGTACATAGTAATGATGAGGATTTTCCATTCTTGTAAAGCCACTAACACGCAAAGCGTTTTGGGCAAAGCATTAACTGTACGCCTCAGGTCCTCCAAGCAGTGAATGGGTACCTGGTTGTTAAACGATTTGGCAGGTCGTATTCCAGGGAAAATTAAGATTTTTCCCAAGTGGCTTTACAAGAATGTAAGAACTCTTGTATATATAAATAATAACAAATGCAATAGATAGATGGATATTTGGTAAATATTTGAATAGATTGATGGATAAGTAGATAAATAGCTGAATAAATAGTTGGATAGGTATATGGATAGATAGATGGATACATGAATGGTTAGATAGATGGATAAATAGATGGAGAGATCGATGGATAGACGGTTGTCTTTGGTAGGGGGCGATGAGAGCTACTGCGTTGAGGTCATGTATTTTTTTATATTACGGCTTTAAATTGAACAGCAGGAATTTATCTGCTACTGGTCCTGAGATCAGTGAAAAATGGTGTATATATTTAGCAGAAAAAAATCTTGTTTTAAAATCTTGGTTTTAAAATATTTTGGTAGGTATAGCTGGCAGGTAGTGCCCAAAATCCTCGTGGGGTCAAAATGTAACCTTTGCAAGCTGTTCACTCTTCAGTACTAGCGATCTCGACCAGTCTGTCTGTCCTGTACCCCAGACCATTCATCCTGTAAAGTTGGGTGAAGCTAGCTCCAAGCATCTGGCGTACAATTTCGGACAGACAGACAGAGACATTCTCTTATTGCTGTACATTGAATTTACAGATAATAGGCCTCAGTAATGTGGCTGAAAACTGAGACCCAACTCATGCTCATGAAATGAGTGGAAAGTGTCGACGTTTCGGTCGTATCTAGAAGAAACTGAGTAATAAAAGATTCCGACCCTCTGGACTGAAACCTTTCGACCCAGGACAGAACGAAACGTCGTCACTTCCCTTTGTACATGATGTGCTCGTTGTGTTATTTGTTTTATTTAACCCCATGTAAGAATAATTGCAACAAACACTTGATTCTGTTATGTTTAAGTATCCACGTAGGAAAAATTCAACTAAAATTCCGAACGTTTTCGCGTTTCAACACATTATCAAGGGATACAGACAGAGAAGACGTGGGCTGGGATTATATACCTAACAACACCTGAGTAGATAATGATCCATTAATAAAAAATCAAATAATCAAATAATTGAGGTGTCATGTCACTTCCATTTTGCAGGTGTTCTGCCTGCAACAATACGAGGTTGATAGCACTTTAACTATTTAAATAAATATTGTTTTCCTCCACAGCATCAGCAAAACTTTACCGAGACAGAAATAAGGAACAAACAGAATTACAGAAGAGGAAGGATCCTGAACAGGAGGATGGGAAGACAAGTGGTAAGAGGGTCTCTGGCGAGGCTGTGGAGCGGGTCCTCAGCTGGCCAAGTAGTCATGCCCGTCATCTTGGTGTGGTTGTGGTGCGGGTTCTCTGCCACACAACTGGCCACTCCTGCCACGCATGCCTACTTTTTTAAGGTGAGTTTGTGAGCAAAAATTTTTAATTTGGTTACTTGTATTTTTTCTTTCTTTTATTAAGGTGGCATTGTAAACAAAGTGAAATTATAGCAAGAACATCAACTTACTCATTCACCTGGACTGGTTGGTAGAGCGACAGCCATACTTCATGCAGGCTCAAGTTCCAGCACACAATTATTCAAGTAGCTATCATCTTTGTTCACTCCCTCCTCATATCTCAGCTTCTTACCCTCTTATCCCTTCCAAGTGATATATAGTTTTCTCCTTTAATTTCTTTACTTCAAACATCAGCTCAGGCTTATATAGTCATAAGTGATGCAACAACTATTTTCTTGTATAGACCAATAGGCTTTCTGCAGTTACCTTCGTTCTTATCTAGACTTCATGTTCATACTGTTAACAAATTGCAGGAACGTTAAATAAGCTCCTGCAAATTTAGTTCAAGCAACGAGCTAAATATTCAACAAGGAATGAACTAAACATTCATTATAGAATGTGTCGGAAAACCCGACACCATTTACCAACAGATTCAATACAATAGGCAAATAATAGCTACTGATTTATATAACAAATTCACTCATAGTAAATGAAGGCCTGGAAATTTCCTCAATAGAAAACGGGATACCATTGCCATATTAGATTCGATTCATACTATTAGATTCTCCAGCTATATTAATGCCACAGTCTTTGTACTGTAAACATCATAAAAACTTTTCCCTTTAATAAACTTATTATCAGTACCAAAATCCAGTAAATGTAGGCCTTCTAACCATTTTGACATTTGGACAAAAGAGCCAGGATGTTTGCGGGAGGGAGGGAGGGCCAGAGACAGCCACTATTAATTTTTAACAACAAGTCTCGTGGGGGCAAATCTAGCTCTGATAATTCTCCCTTGGTCAGCTGTGTTATGGGAGTAAAGTGCTTCCATTATCAACACACAACTATGTCTACTATCAAGGGAGGTGTATTTTCTGATTTGTATACTATCTACCGAATTATTGGCCTTTAATATTTAGATTTAGGAATGCCGGTTAGCACACGATCGAGACACAAAACCAAGATAAATATTCCTTGGTCCTGATCTCATAAATAATACCAATATTTCCTCTGATATAGCTGTCATAATTAGGCTCCTACTATTTATTGTAAGTGCCCATTGACAGGTGGAACAGATGAGGAAGAAGAATTAACACTAGTAACCTAGTACTCCAGTACATGAGTTGGCCAGCCACACCCACAAAGTGCATTGACTGGTTTTTTCATCCATATTCATACTGGTTGACTAGGACAAAATCAGCCATATAAGATAAGGCCTCCCCATTTTAGTTAATAACATATGTAGTCTAATATTGTAGTGTATGTCTACTAATCAATAATTATATTGAGGACTACATAAACCATAAACCCCCAAAATTTGTAAGAAAAGTGATTTGTGAGAATTTTAAATCATACAGCCCACTTTAAACATCAATCAGTTTGCTATCGAGAAATATAAATTAACATAAAATATAAATTACTATATAAATTATTATAAATTTAAAAAATATAAATCTCACAGGTCAATTCCCCACATCAGTGGTCCTTCAAACCGGATGAACCAGAAAAACTACACTGGTCTGTCAAATTAAATAAATTGGTGCAATAAATTAGTAAACAGTATATAATAACCTAATATCATATACATATTGCCTGTCACAGACCGGCCGCATAGCCTTGAGAAAGCTCACAAACCTCAACAGTTTCAACAGCAGCTTCAAAGTCACCCACCAAATTCATTGAGCATTATATCCGCAGAGTGACAGCACTTATACCAGCCAAATAACTGGCTGCGACCTTGTGGAGTTTAACAAAAAATTTTGTGTTGTTAATTTTGCGATAGATCGCTAATAACTGACTTAATAGTTCTAGATAATGCTAGAAATTAAATAAGAGGCTAATTTCACCAATTGTGTATAAAATTTCTCTTGAATGCGATATTATTTAAAAAATATTTTGCACTAGCCCTCAATAGAACATTTACTAATTGCCAATCCACAACAGGGTAGGATATTTACATTGACTAGTGTTTATTGATAACCTACTCCCATATAAACATTGACTAATTGAACTAATTATTGTTTATTCAAGTCATATTTATTACCATAGTCTAGTTGTACTACACTGAACAACCTAGCACCATTAATTAATGGAGCATACCCTATTTTGGGTGTGAATTATACTAGTTCAAATTGAGTTGTGTACCTATAATTTACCTATTTTATAACTGTTTACATATAATCCTTGCACCTTTGAGTGATTAATTAGTGTCTACACCAACCTAGGGTAATTTTGAGGAGCTAACCTAAAGATACTTCCATTGTCACTGGATTATCACTCAAATCATTTGTGAATGATTATATATAATGTGTATTAATTTTAAGTGCGGACCTCTAGAAGAGGTAGGATTTAGCCTAGGACTGCAAATTTTACCCTAAGCTACTACCATCAGTACTTGCTCAGTATTATGAGCAACCCATGTACAAACCTGACAAGGCTTATGGAGTCTGGTAATGATGCACCTAAATTTCCTCATACAGAATAAAAAAAATTTAGTAATATCATCATGGTAAATGCTGCAACTTTTCCTAATGGATCAACATCATACCATGAACAGGAAAAGGTAAAAAATATATGTAAAATATTCACAATTTCATAATAGCTTTAAAAATATTAAATGGTCACAATTGTTATTTTATTCATTATGGTCTCAGAATGGCATATAACGTTCATGTTCCTCACCTCAAAATATTGTTTATGAGTATAGTTTACTGTAAACTATTTTTCCATGAGGCCATCGAAATATATGCAAATATTTAACGCAAATTTTTTTAATCCAAACGTTATGGTTTTATGACTAATTGAAGGTGAGGAAACGTTAGAACTAAGAACTTTGCACATATGTAAAAATGGTGAGAATCGGTCAAAAACTTAATTTTTGAAGGTGTCTCGTTGAAAATTCTGTTCATACAGAAAAATTAAGTTAAAGTTCTGGATAATATATATAGTACTTTGAATTTATGATATATTTTGTAAGTTTTAATTAAGATTGTTTGACATTCATACTCGAATATGTGAAAGTTGAATGTCAATATGTGTTGAAATTAAGTCGAGAAAAAATACCCCCCTCCCAAAAAAAACTAAATACAGTATAGAGATAGGTTAGGGATAACACACATATTCAAGTAACCTTATTACCCATATATAAGTGATAAGGCCGTCATCTGGTCCTCATTCACCAATGCAACCTAAAGAGACAAAGCAAATAGCTTGAAATCTGTAAATAAATCGACTCCCAAAAAATAAGTAAAAACTTCTGCCACCTGTGGCTGATTAACATGTCGACCAATTTTGTTCCAACTTTACATACTTAGTGCCAAATATGCATTCTCTAAGATGTAGAAGTCACTACAAAATCTGCATACAAACAAAGGAGATAAAAAAAACAAAAAAAAATGGTTGTCAGCTTTTTGTACATAGGGACAAAAGAAATATTGTCATTGGGAAATGCATTTATATAATATTCAATAAAATACAGCATAATAATATACTAACTCATAATTATGTGTGAAATCTGGCCCTCCAGGAGGCACCAGCTGCATATCAACTTTGTGGACTCAACTTACTACTACTTTTCTTCTTTGTGCATCAGACAGGTGCTTGCATCTCTTTTTTCCCTGATTGCTAGTAAATAGGAGGTGTTATTGTTATTATGAGTACCGCTTGCTGCCTGTCGTGCTTGCATTTAATTTTTAAAAATTCGAAAAAAATCCATTTATTAACATATTGAGATTAAATTTTCACGACACTGATGCCAAATAACAGGATATTTGTTTAAAATTTTTCAGTATATTTCATATTCGGAAAAATTCTCCTCAGTCACCGGGCCCGTTAACCAGCTAGCCAATTTTGATACTGTAGGAAGAATGAAAAGGCCACTTAACCAGACAGATCAAGAAATGTGAGGATTTGTCACAACAACCTCCAGTTGATTATGCTGACCTGGAAAGCTATTATCAAGCAGCTGCAGGTAAATTTGAGAAAGTCAAATGCCTAATAGCGACATATGTTGCTGAACTTGCCAACACCAGTTTATCAGAAACAGAAATAGACGATGTTATGGTTGATCTGGCGATTAATGAAGAACAAACTCAGGCCATGTTACAGTTTTAGGTCAAAATAATTGCCCAGAACAAGGCAACATCAATAATTTCATCTAATCTGAGTGAAGCTGAAGCTCGACTCCTCAAATTAATTTATCCCCCTTTCTCAGGAAAAGACAAGAAAGATTGGAACGAATTTGTATTCCTTGTGGACTCAAAATCATCTTGACCCAAGAATGGTAAATTCTCTTATCTACAAGGTCAATTGTCAGGTGAAGCTAAATCAGTAGTATCCTACCTAAGGATAATTATCGACGGCTATGGCCTCGCAGTACAGCTTCTCAAGGATAATTATGCTAATTCAGAAGTAAGAACATCAGACTTAGTTCATGAGCTGTTGCATTTACCCTCACCGGAGGCTTCAGCTGGTTCACTCTAAGTCATTAAGTTGGAGGTAGAATCCATGATCAAGGCCCTCAGCCGGACAGCTAATACAAACGTGGCTGAGTGGGTCTTGAAAATAATTATCCAAGAAAAATACCTAGGGACTTATTGAGACAAATGAGTACTCACTGCAATAAAAGTATTTTATCCTTGAGTGAAATATCTGAGGGTTTACGTTCAGTAATTCATCAATTTTGTACACATGACAAATTAAAACCACCAAGTAAACTTTCAGAAACCAATAATAGTCAACCACAGAGTACAAAAGGTACTCCAAATAAATTTAATCAATCTATTTCCACAGCAAAGTGGAACCAAGGTGGCATTGGCACATATGCAGTGGGACCCTCCAAGCCTATAGTTACTGTGTCTCCCAAGGCCATCACTCCAAAGGGATCTATGGATCCCTTTGCTATGGGTCATGTTTGTTCTGCCAAGAGAAACATTCAGTGTACCACTGCACCAATTTTCATGATCGTGACGCCCGTGTTGAACGAATCAAAAATTTGCAACATTGCACGAGGTGCTTCAGGAAACACAATCTCCTCGACTGCGAGACCCAATTATACACCTGTAATAGGTGTAACAAGGGTCAGCATCATGCAGCATTGTGTTGAGACACCAAAATAAAGTCTCCAAACCCCAGGGTGGAAGATAACATTCGCACCACAGTAGAGTACTGTAAGATGCGACAGAAAATTAGTGCCCTATTAACAAAGACCAAAAATACTGCGCAAATTACCATCCAGAATAAGAGGGCCAGGGTCCATACCCGTGGGTTGTTTGACCAAGGATCCCTGAGAAAATGTCAGTAAAAGATGGCAGATGATATACAATTATAGCCTGTAAAACAGGTGACCTTAAATATTTAGGGGTTCCTAGCTGATACGGGACCTCAAGTCTACCAAGTGGTACAGCCATCGGTATGATTAGGCAGTTACGTCAGTCAAGTACCAGCCATTGTGGTGGACACAATTCCAGCACACCTACATGTTCAAGGTCTGAGAGCTACTGCCAAATTCATGAGAAGTAGAGGAATAAAATTGGCATATAAAATTGTCTGATCGCCTCACCGACATTGGAATCCTTGTATGTGAAGACTACTACCATTAATTCATCAATAGCCCTACTAAATATCAGGGCATAAACATGTTAAATTCTGCAGGAGGCAAATTACTCACAGGCCCAGTATTAAGCCTGAGAAGACCTATGCCTGCAGACAAATAACACCAATATAAATCTAAATTTATCAGCTGATTATTCAACTCCAGTAGCATTATACTATGGAGGATACAGCTGTCTGTAACAACAGAGGTTGATCTTGATATCATCATTTAAAACTGAAGATGAGTTCATGAGGCTTCAGTGGCAAATCAGTAAGGAGTAGCCTAAACAAGCTACAAGTCACTGCGACCAATGTCACTGAACCCACAGCAATC
>WNGS01042055.1:0-12095 GCA_020271785.1 Procambarus virginalis | reverse complement strand
TTCATTACCTTACATTTACTTGGTTGAACTTTAGTAGTCATTTGTCAGACCATTCCTTCAGTTTGTCTAGGTCATCTTGTGTGTGTGTGTGTACTCACCTATTGTACTCACCTAGTTGTGTTTGCGGGGGTTGAGCTCTGGCTCTTTGGTCCCGCCTCTCAACCGTCAATCAACAGGTGTACAGATTCCTGAGCCTATTGGGCTCTATCATATCTACACTTGAAACTGTGTATGGAGTCAGCCTCCACCACATCACTTCCTAATGCATTCCATTTGTCAACCACTCTGACACTAAAAAAGTTCTTTCTAATATCTCTGTGGCTCATTTGGGCACTCAGTTTCCACCTGTGTCCCCTTGTGCGTGTGCCCCTTGTGTTAAATAGCCTGTCTTTATCTACCCTATCAATTCCCTTCAGAATCTTGAATGTGGTGATCATGTCCCCCTAACTCTTCTGTCTTCCAGCGAAGTGAGGTTTAATTCCCGTAGTCTCTCCTCGTAGCTCATACCTCTCAGCTCGGGTACTAGTCTGGTGGCAAACCTTTGAACCTTTTCCAGTTTAGTCTTATCCTTGACTAGATATGGACTCCATGCTGGGGCTGCATACTCCAGGATTGGCCTGACATATGTGGTATACAAAGTTCTGAATGATTCTTTACACAAGTTTCTGAATGCCGTTCGTATGTTGGCCAGCCTGGCATATGCCGCTGATGTTATCCTCTTGATATGTGCTGCAGGAGACAGGTCTGGCGTGATATCAACCCCCAAGTCTTTTTCTTTCTCTGACTCCTGAAGAATTTCCTCTCCCAGATGATACCTTGTATCTGGCCTCCTGCTCCCTACACCTATCTTCATTACATTACATTTGGTTGGGTTAAACTCTAACAACCATTTGTTCGACCATTCCTTCAGCTTGTCTAGGTCTTCTTGAAGCCTCAAACAGTCCTCTTCTGTTTTAATCCTTCTCATAATTTTGGCATCGTCCGCAAACATTGAGAGAAATGAATCGATACCCTCCGGGAGATCATTTACATATATCAGAAACAAGATAGGACCGAGTACAGAGCCCTGTGGGACTCCACTGGTGACTTCACGCCAATCGGAGGTCTCACCCTCACCGTAACTCTCTGCTTCCTATTGCTTAGGTACTCCCTTATCCACTGGAGCACCTTACCAGCTACACCTGCCTGTCTCTCCAGCTTATGTACCAGCCTCTTATGCGGTACTGTGTCAAAGGCTTTCCGACAATCCAAGAAAATGCAGTCCGCCCAGCCCTCTCTTTCTTGCTTAATCTTTGTCACCTGATCGTAGAATTCTATCAAGCCTGTAAGGCAAGATTTACCCTCCCTGAACCCATGTTGGCGATTTGTCACGAAGTCCCTTCTCTCCAGATGTGTTACCAGTTTTTTCTCACGATCTTCTCCATCACCTTGCATGGTATACAAGTCAAGGACACTGGCCTGTAGTTCAGTGCCTCTTGCCTGTCGCCCTTTTTGTATATTGGGACCACATTCGCCGTCTTCCATATTTCTGGTAGGTCTCCCGTCTCCAGTGACTTACTATACACTATGGAGAGTGGCAAGCAAAGTGCCTCTGCACACTCTTTCAGTATCCAAGGTGAGATCCCGTCTGGCCCAACAGCCTTTCTAACATCCAGATCCAGCAGGTGTCTCTTGACCTCCTCTCTCGTAATTTCGAACTCTTCCAAGGCCGCCTGGTTTACCTCCCTTTCTCCTAGCACAGTGACCTCACCTTGTTCTATTGTGAAGACCTCCTGGAACCTCTTGTTGAGTTCTTCACACACCTCTTTGTCATTCTCTGTATACCTGTCCTCGCCTGTTCTAAGTTTCAATACCTGTTCTTTCACTGTTGTTTTCCTTCTGATGTGACTGTGGAGTAGCTTTGGTTCGGTCTTGGCTTTGTTTGCTATATCATTTTCAAAACTTTTCTCTGCTTCTCTTCTCACCCTGACGTACTCATTCCTGGTTCTCTGGTATCTCTCTCTGCTTTCTGGTGTTCTGTTATTCCGGAAGTTCCTCCACGCCCTTTTGTTCAGTTTCTTTGCTTCCATACATGCCCTATTATACCATGGATTCTTCTGTTGCTTCTCGGATTTTTCCCTTTGGGCCGGGATGAACCGTTTACTGCCTCCTGACACTTTTGGGTAACATAGTCCATCATACCCTGTACAGACTTATCTCTGAGGTCTGTGTCCCAAGGTATTTCACTTAGGAATCTTCTCATCTGTTCATAATTCCCTTTGCGGTATGCCAGCCTTTTGATTCCTAGTTCTTTTTTGGGGGAGATAATTCCTAGCTCTACCAGGTACTCAAAGTTCAATACACTGTGGTCACTCATTCCCAAGGGTGCTTCCATCTTAACTTCCCTTATATCCCACTCATTTAGGGTAAATATCAAATCAAGCATTGCTGGTTCATCTTCTCCTCTCATTCTTGTTGGATCCTTGACGTGCTGGCTTAGAAAGTTTCTTGTTGCCACGTCCAGCAGCTTAGCTCTCCATGTTTCTGGTCCTCCATGCGGGTCTCTGTTCTCCCAATCTATCTTCCCATGGTTGAAGTCTCCCATAATTAGTAGTCCAGATCCATTCCTGCTAGCAACAGAAGCTGCTCTTTCTATTATGTTAATGGTGGCCATGTTGTTTCTATCATATTCCTGTCTAGGTCTTCTGTCATTTGGTGGAGGATAATATAAATAACTATAATTTTTTTCCCTCCATTTGTTATGGTACCTGCTATGTAGTCACTGAAACCTTCACAGCCCTGAATAACCATCCCCTCAATATCCCAGCCTTTTCTTACCAGTAGAGCTACACCACCACCACCTCTTCCTTCCCTCTCTTTCCTCATAACATAATAGTCCTGTGGGAACACTGCATTTGTTATCGTTTTCGACAGTTTTGTTTCTGTGAGGCTATTATGTCTGGGTTTTCCTCTAGTACCCATTCTCCAAGCTCATTTGCTTTATTTGTAATTCCATCTATGTTAGTGTACATTGCTTTGAGGCTCACTTTCTTCTGTCCCTTCTCAAATCGCCTCCTTGGTGAGTGTTCTGCTGGTGGGGGAAGCTGTTCCATGGGTGTGAAGACCTGTGAGGTGGATAACAGGGTCTCAGAGGATACTAGGATGAGGGGCGGGGGATCCAGTGAAGGGGGAGGGGCAGGGAGGGTATGGGGGTGAAAGGGGAGGGAGGACAGGAAGGAAAGAAGGGAAGGGAAGACTCCGCGGGAGGAATGGAGGGGTAGAAGGGTGGGGATTGGGTGTGGGGGGAGGGGTAGGTGGGTTTTCTACTCAGAGGAGGGTGGCGGGGTTGTCCTCCCCTCTGGTGTTACTGGGTAGCTGGTTGTGGGTTCCCCCCTCGCATCTGGGGGTGTTGTGTTGGTAGCTGTGACTTCCTGGTTTTCCCCTCTCGCCCTGCGCCTCTTCGTTGCTTCTGCCACCACGGCTCTCTCCTCCCTTGTCATGTCTCTTTGGAGGAATACATTTTTGAATTTTACCACGTTTTTCAGGGAGCTCTTCCTTGATAGAATCTTCTCCTTTGAGCTCTCGTTTGCAAACACTATCTCTATCACTCGGTCTCGGTCTTTTAATTTTTTTTAAATTTTGCCCCGAGGGGCGAGTTTATTGGGCAGCGCCACTCATCCTGTGAGTGGACACACCGCCATAGCAGCATGTACAACACTCCCCAATAGGAAGAAAACCCGCTGGGTTGTTCATCCTGTCACTTGTACCCAGACACAGCTGGGACTTGCTTAACTGTCTCAAGTGAACAGCTCCTTAAATAAGAAGATTAACATCTGTCAACCCTTAAAAGCTTACGTTATCTCGCGGGTGCAAAATGGGGAAATCTTTTAAGAACAGTATCAATATTTGACAAATAATGTTTTCCTAACTCAAACAATGTGGGGTTTATTATTCTACACATGTTGACCAGACCACACACTAGAAGTTGAAGGGACGACGACGTTTCGGTCCGTCCTGGACCATTCTCAAGTCGCTTGTGATGAGGAGGTAGAGAACGGGAAATAAATAGGCAAGAGAGAGGTGAGGAGGAAAGTAAGGTGTAGAGAAAACAGGGGCATTCAGGGTGAAAGAAACTTTGCCCGTTTGTTTCTGCCTCGTGCGGGAATCGAACCCGCGCCACAGAATTACGAGTCCTGCGCTCTATCCACCAGGCTACGAGACCCCCCCCCCGTGTGTGTGTGTGTGTGTGTGTGTGTGTGTGTGTGTGTGTTCACCTAGTTGTGCTTGCGGGGGTTGAGCTATGCTCTTTCGGCCGCCTCTCAACTGTCAATCAACGGTTTCTAATACTACTACTATTTTTTTTCCCCACACCACACCCACACACACACACCCCAGAAGTAGCCCGTGACAGCTGACTAACTCCCAGGTACCTATTTACTGCTAGGTAACAGGTTCATAGGGTGAAAGAAACTCTGCCCATCGTTTCTCCCCGGCGCCGGGGATCGAACCCGGGACCACAGGATCACTTGACCAGCGTACTGTCCGCTCGGCAGCCGGCTTCCTGTGTGTGTGTGTGTACTTACCTAATTGTGCTTGCGGGAGTTGAGCTTTGTCTCTTTGGTCCCGCCTCTCAACTGTCAATCAACAGGTGTACAGATTCCTGAGCCTACTGGGCTCTATCATATCTACATTTGAAACTGTGTATAGAGTCAGCCACAATCACATCACTGGCTAGTGCATTCCATTTATTAACTACTCTGGCACTGAAAAATTCTTTCTAACGTCTCTGTGGCTCATCTGGGTACTAAGTTTCCACCTGTGACCCCTTGTTCGTGTCCCACCCGTGCTGAGGAGTTTGTCTTTGTCCACCCTGTCAATTCCCCAGAGAATTTTGTAGGTGGTTATCATGTAATATCTTGGAGTCGAGGTTAATGATACAAATCTCATCAGCAACCTGCGCAAAAAACTTGTTGCGCGTCTTAAACCTCTCAAAACTCTTGTGGGCAAAGGATTCGGCATTAACATAAAATATGCTCGTAGTTCTTATGTTGCCTTTATACGATCTGTTGTTGATTATTATGCCTTGCATCTTCTTAATTTTTCTCCTAAACAATTACAAGGCCTAGATGTAGTACAGAATGATGCCATGCGCATCATCCTTGGTTGTCCTAGAACTGTTAGAATTGTTAACATGAGAAAGGAACTAAAATTACCTTCCATTTACGAAAGAGTAGTTCTACTTAGTACAATGTTTTGCGCCAAAACTTTGAAAAATAATGGTCCCCCCAGTTCTATTCAAATTAAATTGAGATCCATTCTAAACAATTCTGACTGTTCCCTCAATCTGCCGCAAAAAGCTCCCTACAGTGTGTGGCTCAGTAATTGTGCCTATAATCTTCTGAAACTGAATGTATCTCTTAATATTGATAAAACTGTTCACTATATTCCCCCTTGGAAAGATATACAGGTCTCTTTGCATTATACCCTCATCAGTGTAAAACAAATGTATAACACTGAAACTATGAGATGTATAACATTAGAAGCTATTGACAATCATCTTCAAAATCTCAAACCAACTGAATCCTACGCCTTTACAGATGGCTCCGTGCAGTTAGGCACTGGTAGAACAGGTTGTGCATGTGCAGTGTATAAAGGGAATGAAATGATCATGTCTAGTACACAGAGATTGAACAACTGGGCAAGCACGACACAGACCGAGCTGTTGGGCATTTATCTAGCCACTGAATACCATAAGCTCAATAGTGGTGGAGTAATATTCTGTGATTCTAAAAGTGTTCTGCAGTCCTTAAATAACCCATGACAATGTATGTCTGAAGTAGCTTCTAATATTAAATGGAATGTAATTTTTGCCAATGATAATAACTATTGTATAAAATTTGTGTGGATCCCATAGCATGTCGGAGTTGGAAAACATGACTTTGTAGGTCGATTGGCCAATGAGGCTTGCAGGAAAGAAAATACTGATTATGACTTTGGACTATCTAATGCAATTATTAGAAATATTCAAATTAAAGAAATTAATTCAGATTTAGAAGAACTAAGAAATGCCCAGAGACCTGAAAGCTGCAGTATTAAAAACTATGACAAGTTTCGTAATAATAGGTATTTGTATGGTCAGCACAGTAACCGGACCAGGCAATGTGATGTAGTCATTGCGCGAATTCGCCTTGGCTATAGACACATCTGGCAGGTTAGTGAGGCTGAGCCACTACCAGAATATTCAGATTGTAAACTCTGTGATGAACCTCTAATGCATTCACTAGAACACTATATTGTTGAATGTGAAACCGTAAAAGATTTTAGACCTCCTGGCCTCTTGTACCACCAACTGTGTAACTATTTCATTGACTCAGGTGTTCTGGACGACATTTAACAATTTATCCAAAATTGCTTGTCCGTTTTAAAGAATGAAGAACAATTTTATTTACATTTTAAGCTGCATCACTTATGAACCCATCCCTGCCCTTGTGTGGCAGTGCACAATAGAATGTTGTTTTCACATATTCATACATTAAAACATTGATTGTAACCATGATTATATGTGCTTCAGCCTACAGTTAAGACCTTGTCTTGTGTATGACCCTCTGTCCTGCGTGACAGTGAATACCAGCATTATCCTGACTTTAATAGGACTTAATTGAAATCCTCAGATTAGGCAAAATTGTAATTAATTTTGTCAATAAAGATGTTAATAATAATAACATCCCTGCCCGCGTCCGGACATTCCTTGCCCGTCTCCGTCCCGGGGTAGAAGAGAGAGCAGCAGAACCAGTATTTGTGATCCCTCGATCATGGAAGGGGAAGCTCTCCCCTCAGGCAGTCACGTGTCTGCTCGCTCCTCCCCTCTCTCTCTCTCTCTCTCTCTCTCTCTCTCTCTCTCTCTCTCTCTCTCTCTCTCTCTCTCTCTCTCTCTCTCTCTCTCTCTCTCTCTCACTTTCTTACTCTCCCTCTCTCTCTCCGTCTCTCTGAGGATTGTGAGGAAAGGGAAGGGTGAGGAAGAGAGGGAAGAGGTAGAAGGAGAGTGTGGAGAAGAAGAGTAAGAGTTGGAAAGGCGTGGGAGGGCGGGATGGAGAGGGAGGCACGCGAGCCGACACGTGACAGCCTGAGAGAGAGAGAGAGAGAGAGAGAGAGAGAGAGAGAGAGAGAGAGAGAGAGAGAGAGAGAGAGAGAGAGAGAGAGAGAGAGAGAGAGAGAGAGACAGAGACAGACAGAGACAGAGACAGAGAAAGGGAGAGACAGAGAGAGAGACAGACAGACAGACAGAGACAGAGAGAAACAGCTCTCAACCAATGGCTACCATTCACCTGTTCCAACACCCACACTCGCGGCCATCTTCACTCTCCCACTTACCAGCATCACCCTTCCCTTTATTCTCCCTCTCCCTCTACCTCCTCCCTGGGGTCTTGTTGCCTTTATTGTGCTCCTCTCCCTTGCCTCTACTGTAGCCCCGTCCCACGCAGCCCCCTTCCGTCCCATGCAGCCCCCTTCCGTCCCACGCAGCCCCCTTCCGTCCCACGCAGCCCCCTTCCGTCCCACGCAGCCCCTCCTGTCCCATGCAGCCCGCTCCTGTCCCACGCAGCCCCCTCCCGTCCCATGCAGCCCCCTTCCGTCCCATGCAGCCCCCTCCTGTCCTACGCAGCCCCCTCCCGTCCCACGCAGCCCCCTCCCGTCCCACGCAGCCCCCTCCCGTCCCACGCAGCCCCCTCCCGTCCCACGCAGCCCCCTCCCGTCCCACGCAGCCCCCTCCCGTCCCACGCAGCCCCCCTCCCGTCCCATGCAGCCCCCTCCCGTCCCACGCAGCCCCCTCCCGTCCCACGCAGCCCCCTCCAACGCAGCCCAACTGAGGGCGTCGACAATACTGTCCCGTTTTCTGTTTTGGGTCCTCTGGTAGGTTAGGTTAAGGGCACTTTAGTACAACAGTTTTATGACGTTGGGAAACGTTACGATGACGGGCTACGGGTGAGAATGAAGCTCCAGTGTCTGGTCTCCGCCTTCCAGCTCCACGGTGGTGTTGTGTGTGTGTGAACTCGCCTGTGGTTGGACTCCAGCTCTTGGACCCATTTTTCTATACTGATAGTCTTTAATAATAATAATAATAATAATAATAATAATAATAATAATAATAATAATAATAATAATAATAATAATAATAATGTTTTATTGATAAAAAATACGTAATAACATATTACAATGCTATATTTTAAGGTATAAGGGTTATACATATTAAATAAAGTCACTAATATGCAAACCCTATTTGTTCCAAGTATTTTTAAGAGATACGGGGTAAATGCTTTAATACTGAATGAGAAGTAAGTTAAGTCTATGTGAATTGCTCAAGACAATTAGCAAATGATATACAGCATATAGGTTATATTTAATGATGATAAGCATCGATACGTCATAATAGAATCTGTAGTTTCAACAAGAGTACATATATAATATTTAACATTAACAATAACAACTAAAACATAACCTTGAAATAATGATTTATGTTTATTAAAGCCTCCTGAACAGTCGGCGTTTAGGGTATAACTTAAAAAAAAATATCCGCTATATTATTGATAGGTTAACATATGGTGACTTGAATAAGTAATTTAGCAAATTATATGCAATAATTAGGTGACACGGTGATGAAAGACATAGGCGTACATTTTTAGTATGTAATATTTACAATAACAGCAAAACACAAATATTTCTTAATTAAATATGTAAATATTTCATTCAAAATGATCTGTTACCAGAAATCTTAGCCACTGATCCCCAGTTTGCTAACTGTAGGTAGTAACTGAGTGATTGTAACCTATCCACCGCTGCCCACTGGATGGGGGGCGGTGTGCAGGACAAACATATCAATTGTGACACTAGCTCTCCACATATGTCAGTTGCTTAATTTAGAAACTGTACGTGTGGTCGGTCTCGAGCCCATTGTTGATGCAACAATATACATTAAATTTTGTAACCAGCTCATCAAAACGGTAACTTACTAAATGAATTTTATTCCTGGGTCCCTGAGCCCATTATGTGCCTCTGTAACCCTTCCCACTACCGCCCACAGAA
This sequence comes from Procambarus virginalis, assembly GCA_020271785.1. NCBI lineage: Eukaryota > Metazoa > Arthropoda > Malacostraca > Decapoda > Cambaridae > Procambarus > Procambarus virginalis. The sequence goes on along the minus strand of WNGS01042055.1, from coordinate 3,038 downwards.
TGGGTATGGGGTGCATAATAAATGAAGTAAACCAAAACTTAAATGAGGGAATGGGCGTGGATACTTTATTCTAGAAGGTTTACTTTACCTTACATTAGTAAACTTGTTTTTCTTGTTTACATAAGTATCCCTGGCGAGGGTTCGTTATTGAAGAAGATTGAACTTCGTACATCAGTCACAGTTTTCTTAATTGATCCATGTTTCTCACTGCAGGTTTGAACTGGGGTGAAGGTCAGAATGTTTCTCGCTTGAATGGAGTGATATGGCTTAACAGCGTGCGATTTGAACACGCCGATGACGTCACACCAGCCTATTGAGGTGATGTTGGTGAGAGGAGAGAGGCACCAGGCTTGCCCCAGGGAAGGAGCACCCTACAACTGGTGTTGGTGAGAGGAGAGAGGCACCAGGCTTGCCCCAGGGGAAGGAGCATCCTACAACTGGTGTTGGTGAGAGGAGAGAGGCAGCAGTTCTTTGGCTGTGCGTATGTCTGCCCCATGCCCCTGACTTCTAGATGAAAGGTGTAAACATACGTCCGACAGCTCACTTCTACCAGATGATGACGCGTCTGAGGTGTTGATTGGATTCAATTGTTTGGTTTGGGCAATAGATGTGGAAACATCTGGGTCTGCATGTACTTAGCTGCTTCCCGATGAACACTAAAGCATCTGTGATTCGATGTTTAAGGTCTGCTGGGGTCCAGCAGGGACCAGCGTAGGGGCCCCACACCCAGTGTCGAGAGAAGGCCCGAGTGCCGACAGAATGACTAACGTGTCCATGTCATGGGTCTGCACCTCAATGTCCGTACATATGCGCTCACGGTGAGCGAGCCTGAGTGCCAGGAGGTGGCCCTGGGCAATGACAGGAGGTGGCCTGGGCAGGAGGTGGCTCTGGGCAGTGACATGTGGCAGTGGGTGTGACGGCAGTTCCAGCGTGATCAATTGTCCCACAGGGCAGGCCTATACGATATGTTGTACCAGTCTCCACCTGTGACAGAGTGCCAAGGGTGGCTCTCCTGCCCTAGGAACCCGGATAGGAGTTCATTTATCCTCACCAGTTGTAGATGTCAGTGAGAGAGGGGGGAGCCCCAGTGTGGGTAAAGTGGTCCAGATGGGAGGCCTATGCTAGATGTTTACAACCTTCCAGCTCAATGTTAAGGAGACCCTCGGGCTGTGACAGGTGTCTTGACCCAACCCGTCCTCGCAAATTCGTATAGTCAGTATTGACTTATTAAATATGTGCATAGGTGACATACTTAACATATTAGTTTCCCTTGAAAAGCTTCATAGAAAACACCGACCTTACCTAACCTACTTAGTATGTTAAGATAAGCATCTTATTGCTTCGTAATTACAATTGACCTGTATCCATTACCACGCGAGTACATTGTCCAGGTGGCTGCGAATCCATGTGGAACAAACAGGGGGGATAATGGTTCATGGATGACCAGACTACACAACAGAAGATGGAGAGACGACGACGTTTCGGTTCGTCCTGGACCATTACACACGCCGTATGTCGTATCAGACGACGTGATAATGGTCCAGGAGGGACCGAAACGTCGTCGTCTCTTCATGGTCTGGTGTGAGGTCTGGTCAACATATCTTCAGCCACGTTATTGTGACTCATCGTCTGCATAATGGTTCATTGTTGACCTTGAGCGCAGGCGGGAGAGATACATAATAATTTACACGTGGAAAATTGTAGAGGGGCTGGTCCCAAACCTGCACACAGAAATAACACCACATGAGACCAGAAGGCATGGCAGGATGTGCAGAATACCCCCGTTGAAGAGCAGAGGTGCAACAGGTACTCTGAGAGAGAACTATCAACATCAGAGGCCCGAGACTGTTCAACACGCTTCCACTACACATAAGGGGCATAACTGGCCGACCCCTCACAGTGTTCAAGAGAGAACTGGACAAGCACCTCCAAAGGATACCTGATCAACCAGGCTGAGATTCATACGTCAGGCTGCGAGCAACCGCGTCCAACAGCCTGGTTGACCAGTCCAGCAACGAGGAGGCCTGGTCGACGACCGGGCTTAGCGTCCCGGAAACACCCCGGAAACACTTCAAGGTGGGTGACAGGCAGAGACGGGAGATTAGAGAAGGGTCTGACCCTACAATTAGAGAAGGGTCTGACCCTACAATTAGAGAAGGGTCTGACCCTACAACACACCGAGTTATCGTTCATTAACAATATAAGTCCAATAGGAATATAAAGTGGGAGGAAATGTGGGCTTGGAACTTACGGGCTATTCATGCCCGTGCCACCTCTTGGGTGGCTTATTCTTCATCAATCATCAATCAGGGCTTGGAACACACAATCACTTACAGCACCGCTCCTGTGCCAGGTAAGTCCACTACGGGCTCACCATAGCCCGTGCTACTTGCCCCGCTCCTGTGCCAGGTAAGTCCACTACGGGCTCACCATAGCCCGTGCTACTTGGAACTATTTGTTCCCAGTAGCTGAATGTAAAACAATAACAACACAACTGAACAAACGGTTCCAGGCTTGTACTCCTTTGCGGTTACCTTGCGAGGATTTCGGGGCTCAACGTCTCCGCGGCCCGGTCCCCGACCAGGACTCCCACTGGAGTCTAGTCACTATTCTTCTCTCGTAGTCCATTTTACGTTAATATTTTATTTCCGTTGACAGGGAAATCAGCTCCTTGAGATGTAGTGTCGCTCTTGATAGTTTGTTATTGTTGTCGGCGGAGGTGGCTAGTTTATTGTGCACCCCATACCCATCCTGTGAGCGGTAGCGCAAAAAGCATTACAGAGGGTACAAAAGGTCTTTATCAGCCCTCAACGGAGATTATTACATTAACAATTTCATCTATCCTTCACACCTATAGTACAATGTCAGCTAGTTACAGAGAATGTTCTATTTCAAGAGCTATATATTTACAGCAAGATTATACATACATGGTAGGTCTTATCGGTATACACAATTGTTTGAGCAGTGGAGATATTACACAGTCATAGGGGAGCTTCTGTTTATTATTAGTCCTCACAGTACACTACTTGTTTCTGAAT
>WNGS01042051.1:0-11673 GCA_020271785.1 Procambarus virginalis | reverse complement strand
CGCCATTTGACGACCTTCGCAATTATGCTTACGAAGGTGGTGGTGGATATCTACGCTGGATCACTTTCGTCGCTGGCCTCGGGTAAGTTAATCACAGTGGTACTCGTATGTTCTCTCACGCTTCTCACTCACTCCCTGCATATGCATATTAACAACCTTTTCAACTGTGATGCTGTAAGAATTTTGCAGTCAGCATATAATGGAACCAACCAGATATTAATATACTCCTGGTTAGATCATCAGGGATAACAAGGAATTAATACAGTATGTAACCCTATCTTTTTCTGTTTTCATATTATTCTAGTAACAACTTTTTTAAAATGAGATATTGTCATAAGTATAATAACTAAGAATATTCATTTCAAAATAAAGTTTACCCATAGTGTTAGTAAAAAAAAGTGCTAAGAAACTAAGAAAATATATTTTCACATTTTCATAACACCTTCAGCCCCATGAATGCTACAGTATGCCTGGAGTATACTTAATGTGGGTTCTGGGAGTTCTCTCCAAGCCCAGCCTGCAGCCAGGCTTGTCTTGTGATTACGTACTTGATCTAGATGGCTGTTGTTTTGGGTGACCTGCAGTGCAGGCCCATAATCAATTACAACCCAGATGGTCTGGCATTTCCTACAGGAATTTGTTAATTGTTTCTAAAATGCATCCACCTTGTTCTGACATTATTTATGATATTGGACCTCTGATTAGTAAGACATCTTGTTGACAGACAAGACATAACATTGTAGACTCGGCCAAAAAAACAACTCTAGTGTTTGAAGGCATAGACCCATGGATGGCTTGGAAACATTTCTGTCTGTCGGTATACGTATAGGCCTTGAGTTATTATTGTCTGACAGTAATACTTGTAGCTGTATTATAATTTATTTTTTTGTAGGGGGGGATTTTATCATACACCATTGATAAAGTATTTGTATTTGAAGTATATCGAAGTATTTGAACTTACCATTATGATTCCTTTGGGCATGGGTAAACCACAATAATATTCACTTTTGGCTGTTTTTTGCATATTTTTGCTTAAATATTATTCTTTGATATAATTTGTAAAATAATGTTTTAACGCTTGTTTAAAAGAATTTATACACTGTACAATTATTTGCAATTAGAATATGTTGTCTGCTAAAGTGGAGGCGTCACAATCGTCTGGTTTGGTGGAGGCTTAGGCAAACAGTCTACACAGAAATTAACATTTGTTTGATTCACTGGACAATTTACACTGAATAAAAACTGTTTGGAACGTGCAGTAATTCAATAGAGCAAGGTTTCTTAAAACAAGGTCTTACTTGCCTTAAATATTCAATTATTCAAAATGTTATTGTAAAGTTCCTTTTGGATGTGATTGATATTTTTGTAGTGTACTTGTTGAGCATTACTGAGTGGGCAATATTTGCAATTTGGTGCTAATTTTATTGTAATTATTTCATTAATTATTTTTGTCTATAGGCACCGATGACAACGAACAGGACTTTGATTACTTGAACAACTGGGGTCCACGTTTCAGCAAGTTAGCAGACATGTATGGCCATGGAGAATCTGAAGAGGAGGAAGACCATTAAGTCTCAAACTGGAGCCTTCCTATGGGAGTTGCCTCATTGAGAACATTTCTCTATACCAACGCAAGCGCACTGTTGATAAATTTCTCAACCAGGAGGACTTGGGTCAGGAGGGAGGGAGTCCCCCCTCTGTCTTAAGATAATCTGAAGGTCTATGTGGAGAGAGAGATGTTGCTGCAAGATTGTCATCTACATCATGCATGTTGCCTTAAATAGTTAATTAAATCTACAATATCAGCATGATTATCAGTCATGAATCACATTATCACTGGGTGTCTGAAATCTTCACTGGTGCTATATATATATGAAATTAAATTTTTTCACATTATGGCTGTAAATTAAAAAAAATTTAATGTCCATATCTGCAGTTTTAAAATCAAATACTTAATAAGATGAGGACTGCAGTGTGGTTCATTTAGAGAGATTAATACAGTATTAAAATACTCATGGAACCTCACATGTGTAATATACAGTATATTCCATATTGTCCTATGTGGTAAAGAAATGCATCCTCCACATAGCTTCCTTCAGGTAGCCATAAACCAAGAGTGACTGTGCTAAAGAATGCTCACAGAATCTTGGAAAAAAAGACTTTGTCCTCCTACCCAATGTTGTGCACATTAATGGCATGACCCTCACAGTGCCAAGACTTTATTTAACAATGAGGTGATAGAAAATGCCAAGTGTTCAGTGTAGAATTAATGCTCCCTCTACAATCACTTGTGGTGATGAGACATGTCCTATCTTATTAAGAACTGATGGACAGTCTGCCTTGATCAAGGCAGTGTTATCAGTCTTATTGATGACTGTGGTGGGAGAACTAACATTCCATAAAAGACAGTTGTGTGATAGTATGGGATGAAAGTGAAAGGAAGACTTGGATTGAGTATTTAGGTGTTTTTGTTATGACCCATGTTACGTGCCAAGAACCCCAGGCAAATCTGTTTTGATTTGTGGATTACCGACTCTCAAAGTACATTTTGTAATGTTCTTAGTGACTTATGTTTGTCCTCACTCGCTACAACTGTGAAGCATATCAAGGAAATACAAAGGTTCAGTGTATTGCACCACAGACTTTCTGAGGGCAGCATTTATTGGTTCTCATATAATGAGTTACGCAGTGTACTCTTAATTGTGTGCATGAGGATGTGGTTGATTTGTCTCCCCCCTGTATACTACTCTCACCCTTAGTTTATATCAGGTCAGTACTGCAACTCTGTGCATTTTGCAGGCAAAAGCCAGGCCTGTATACTCACAAATGAATCTCAGGCAGTACTGAAATACTGTACCCTGTATGAAAAAGTGTTGAATGTATGTAAATTTTTGTACATGTGTAGATACTTAAGGAGGAGATAGATGTCTCAAAGAATGAAATAGTTCTTTTTCAATATTTGCTCATCCGTATGAAAGCTAGACAGCAAGATCAATTAGACATGTGACGACAGCTTCATTATTGTAGGCATTCACTGAGTAGCAAGTTTGTTACTGAACTGTAGTCTTCTCTTGGTGTCTTGCTGTGCAAGTTTTTGGAAGAAGTGACAGTTGATTTCTTAAGTGCTGATGTTTGTAGATGGTGGTTCAACTATGGATGAAGAGACCAAAACATCTGTTTAAAATAAAAAACCCTAATATATCTGTAATTTAAGTATGATATTCTATACTGCAAAGGAAGCAATAAATGCTTGCTTACTACTTTTTAATTTTATTACAGTTTTGCTTCATCTGATCTCGTTAGTGTATATAGATAACTTCCGAGGTAAGGAATATACCTCTACTGTACTTGGTAACTACTTTCATGCAGATGTTTTCCTAGTTGAACCCAGGCCTCTTCACTCATGTTGCCCCACCCCACAAATCCCCCGAGGTCAGTTATCCTCCCATTCCTGTTCCCAGACCCCTTATTCCAGTCCTGGCACAGTATGGGCTGCCACAGCCCGCCACCCACCTACCCATCCATAGGTCTCGCCTGTGGTGATGTCCCCTCACAATGGAAGCTTTTTCCAGTCCAGTTTATTCCTCAGTCTGTGTTAATAGCTATAAATTATCTTTGGACCCAAAAATCATTTAGTAAAAACATTGACATTTAAAAGAATATATTAAGAGTGTGAACTCTTCATCACCACACCACATAACCTCAACAGCACTGCCATACTTGGTGGGAGCAGGCTGGGTTGTTTAGTCATTGGCTTCTTATATCATTATTATATTATTATTATTATTATATTATTATTATTAATTATTATCATCATCCTAGTGTTAGAGGAATTGTGCACAAGTTGGTCATAAATAGAACAATGTTGGTCTCGATCAATTTCAGTGGGTCTTCTCAGCGTTCTTGGACCAAATAATGAATTACCTTGTACTGTATCTGAAAGAGACTTGAGAAGAAAAAGAAATGTTGAGTTTTCTTGTGCAGAGCATTAACTCCACCCACCTGTGCACTAACTTAACCATGCTTTAGTCCCCTCATTTACTAGTTGTTTCAATCTCAACTGAACATGACAAGGTCAGCAACTCATTCTGCCACCCTTTTAGTCTCTGCACAAGACAACCATCTTTTCCTCCCTGAAGTTTGCCGAGCCCAGCCAACATGTTTTATAGCATTCCATATACCAAAAGATGTATGTATGAATGCATTATTCATTTTCACATTTTGTATCAAAGAATTATCATCTTACTAGAACTCAAGGAACATTAAAGCCAGATTTCTCTGTCCTTCCCGAAGCATTGTGACAACTTTCATTTGTAGTCGATGATGCCTCTAATTAAGCTTTTTTTATATTATTTAACAGTTTACCTTTCTTGATCATTGAGTTTGTCATATTCTGTATTAGGTCAATAATGTTTTACTTTTTCAATTTTCCTCCCTGTTTATATCCTAATACAGAGAAATCTGGTTCATCCCCAGGCCGAAGTATTCTATGCTTTTTGTATGAATGTTATGTATCAATTTCAATCGTATCCTTGCTTATTAAATGTCACAAACCCCAGAATTTCTCATTGTAGTGTCTCAAGTCCATTTGCTATTCTTATGAGAACTTTGGCCCAGGGAATCAGAAATGGTCAAAGAGTAGAAGAGTATTTCCTAAAAAAAATACAAAAAAAAAACGAAAGTTTTGTACCCTTATTGATGCTGAGTTAAAAGTTATCCAGCAGAGATGTCCCCGAATGGACAAGAAGCCATAGCAACTAAGCTTTTGTTTGATGTTTTTAAGCTGTGATTTTACTGTGTCTGCATTGTCATCTGAAATAGATTAAAAGCCTTTGTGTATCTGTGGTTTTGTATCCTATATGAGAGTTGTTACAATTACTGTACATGAAATTAATACCTGTATAATACTGGTATTTTACAAATGTTGTTGCTAGGGGTCAGTGATGCACATATCTAGTGAAGGAAATGCAAAGTTATCCATGAGACCAATTTTGTGTAGTCTCTACCTCCTATTTGTGCATCTTTTATGAAATAATGGGAGCAAGTGAAGTTGCTACCTGTATATCTTTGTTGGAGGTGGTGTTGGATAACATACATAATGACAGTATATGAATAAATATATTGTTGGATATCACTGCTTGATTTGCTAGGTATATTTTCATCACAATTATCCACACACAAATTTTGTCTCATTAATATTTGAGCTGATAGTATCAATTAGTGACAGCTACTTTCCACTTTGTGTTCCAACAACAATGGCATTATCTGATCTCAAAATGTGAAAAATTTCACTTCCTTGACCATTCATTTCAATTTGTTTTGTGACACTACTAGACCCTTATATAACACATGTATAATACATTTCTGTTATAACACTTGGTGATGAATAGTTAAAACTGCATGTACAACACATACTCACCTCTTCACTCGAGCAAAATGAACCAAGGATATGGCTTCCTTTTTCAGTTTATTCCTCCTCATAGGTGTTGCCTTGATGTGGCAAGGAAGCTGGTAAGTGTGATTCTGTTCCGTTCTTCTGCTTGTGGTGGTGGTACACAAGCGAAATACATCTACACTGATTGTGGCTTTGCCTTCTCATTTTCCATGCATGGAGATATGATACTCTATTTACTGTTTGATATTCTTTCTTCCCCCCCCTCCTCCCACCTGCTTGCAATGTCACCAGTTACAATATGGTTGGCAGTTCAAAGAGGCCATCTAAGGAGTAACAATTTTACAACAATAGTACACAACTTGACTGTGGGACCCATTTGTAAGAAAACCACATGTGACAGGCATCCAAATGAACTGGATATTGGTTATGTCTGCTCAACCTGGATACAGGCAGGGAGCAAAAGTCTCTGTACACATCAAAATTTTTAGAGTAGTTGCTAGCGTGAATATGGTTCACAGATGGGGTTGAAAATTTAATATAAATGAAAAAGGGCATCTCTATTTAAAGCAGCATACACAAAGCTAATCACATTGACATGTAAACATCCTGCTGAATGATATTTCACTCACTCAAGGTACACTCTACATTGCTATTGGTTTTTATGATTCACTTCACTATATGACTTCCTAACACTGCTGCAGTTACAAAGAGATTTCAGGAGTTCCAATGGTGAATACTCTGCATCAAGTCTCATGCACAAAATAAATATATCTTACACATGGTACAGCTACAGGGGTAGTGTAATTCTCAACGATGCACCCAACCACTGAGGCTGGACGGTAGAGCGACGGTCTCGCTTCATGCAGATCTGCATTCAATCCCCGACCATCCAAGAGGTTGGGCACCATTCCTTCCCCCCTGTCCATCCTAAATCCTTATCCTGACCCCTTCCCAGTGCTGTATAGTCGTAATGGCTTGGCACTTGCCCCTGACAATTTCCTCCCTTCCCTCTTGAATAGTACATCCCTCCCTCAACAATCCGATCCCTCCCTCTGCAGCACTGATGAAAATCATCACTGCTGGACACACCAGATTTGAGTTTGAAATATCTCCAGTCTTTCAGATTCCACCACCACCTGTACAGAGGCTTTCAGGTAAATCAAACTGGGTTAGCCTCGTGGGCTAGCCACTGATATGAGAGAGTGCTTATACAAAATCAAGGCTCCATCCCCATGTCTTTTACTCCCAAACATATGACTACATTCACATTTATCCTCGTCATAATCGCAGGTGGCTGACCACGACTACCTGAGGTTTTTGTACCACAGGCAGAGGGAAATTAATGATGAGGATAAAGGTGATGTATCTTTGTAAACTTTGATACATAGTCGGATAGTTGTAGATAATGAGAGAGACAATCGGTGTCACGTGTTGAATAACCACGGCTACCAACTCGATTGTTACAGATGTCCTAGTTCTCTGCATACAGAGGTCATGTATCTGATATTCTTTTATTTTATTTATGTATTTATATATACAAGAGTTCTTACATTCTTGATACGACCATGGCTACCCATGCAATTGTTTTATAAAACGTCAGAAAATCCACAAGATAGGTAAGTTTGTTCCAGATGACTCGCCAGTCATTCACCTCTGTGAGTCTATTGTGACGGATCCAGTGTCGGTCGCGACCATACTGGGTTCTTACTTTTCGACTGTTGGCTCCGGCTCTCATCTTTCTTTTCATTTCCTTGCTCATAAGCCCCTTCTTGAATCTTCTTCCTTAGATTTTTGCACTTCTCTTTGGCTTCCCTATAATGATCCTTTCTCTCTCTCAGAACTCCAATCTGCCCTGGCCCTCTGGGGTTCTATGGCGGCGGGCTTGGATGATATTCATTATGAGATGCTTTGCCATCTTCCCTCCATGCACGTTTCAGTTTTTACTGAGTGTTTGTAACCATGTCTGGGAGTCGTCGTCAGTCCGTGAGGACTGGCTTGAAGCGGTTTTTTTCCTATTCGAAAACCTGGTTCTCTAAGGTCATCCCCTAAAGATTTCTGCCCCATTGCTCTCACGAGTTGCATCTGCAAACTCTGAGCATATGGTCAATGTCCGTCTAATGTGGTTCTTGGAACACTATAACCTCCTCTCCCCTAATCAATTTGACTTTCGCAAGTGTTGCAGCATGACTGATGTCCTCGTGAACTCGGAGGTCTATATTCAACTCGGAGGTCTATATTCGTACTGCTTTGCTGCGAAGACCTTTGTTTCTGTCCTTTTTGACCTGGAAAAGGCGTATGCAATGTTGCATTCCTTTTTGAAAAGAAAAGAACAGAGTTGGGACAAAATATAGTATCGTGATACATTATTTCTGAAATGCCTTTTCCTTGCTCACTTTTCTTCATACTCCCGCACCATCTCTGTCTTCACGGATGGGTCTAAGTAGGTGATGGTGTAGGCTACTCCGTTGTATTTCCTGACTGCACCAATATATGTCGCCTGCCTCCAGAGACTAGCATCTTCACGGCTGAACTTTGTGCAATTTTGTTTGCTCTTTGTCAACTGCTTTCTCGCCATAATTTTTCCTTTGTTGTTGTAGTTGACTGTCGCAGTGCCCTCATGGCTCTGGAGTCCTTTAATCCTGTCCATCCTGGTTGGTTGATACCTGGTTGATGGGGTTCTGGGAGTTCTTCTACTCCCCAAGCCCGGCCCGAGGCCAGGCTTGACTTGTGAGAGTTTGGTCCACTAGGCTGTTGCTTGGAGCGGCCCGCAGGCCCACATACCACCACAGCCCGGCTGGTCCGGAACTCCTTGGAGGAATAAATCTAGTTTCCTCTTGAAGATGGGAAATCCTGTGGTCATCGAAATTCAATATTGGCTGTTTCTTATCTCCAGCAGATTTAAGACAGTTGGGTTTTGCTGGGTTCCCAGTCATATTGGTGTGTCCTTAAATGAGCGTGTGGATGCTGCCGCTAAGGAAGCTATCTGCACCTGTCCCATCTCCCATAAAGGTGTTCCTTATTCTGACTTCTACCCAGTTATTCATTCCTCGATCCTTTCCTGCTGGCAGTGTCGTTGGTTTTGTTACTGGTAACAAGCTGCATGCTCTTAAAGGTAGTGTCTCTCCATGGCCTTCCTCCTACCACCGTAACCGGTGGTGGAAAATAGCTCTAGCGAGGTTATATATTGGCTATACCCGCTTAACTCGTGGACACTTAATGGAGCGCTGCCCTGCTCCTTATTGTCCGAATTGCATTGTCCCTCTTACGGTTGTGCATATCCTTGTTGAATGTCCTGACTTCCAGGATGAGTGTACGTCAAGTTTCCCGACCGTCCCTTGCGGTCACCTGTCCCTCTATAGTATCCTTGGTGAATCAGATGCCTTTGATGTTGTTTGCCTTATGCACTTTTGTTCTCGTATTGGCATCCTTAGTGATATTTAGCGCCTTTTGAATATCTCGCACTTTTGAAGGGGCTACATAGCCTCCCCAGCTTGGTGCCTTCTTTTGATAATTACTTTCTTTAACATCATCGTGTTATTTATTGTTAATCCACAAGTGATTGATCTTTCGGGTTCATGACAATAACAGTACTTATTTAGCAGTGTTACTTGATGCAGTCGAGTAGTGTAAGTCCATATTGCTCAAACTTGGCACGCTTCCACCATACATAAAGGGCATAACTGCAGCAATCATTATATGGATTATAATAACGGGGAGCATTAGCGCCTCTGGTGGTCAGAAGCTTAACTGTATTACAGATTGCCAGTTTTGATATTATGGTCAGCCAACGGTGAGTCGAGTGCATCCCACTTCATAAAATGTCATTTGACGACTGGCATGGTTCAGCTTGATTAACTGTGAGTACAATAGATCTGTATTACAGCAATAATTGTTTAATCAATCATAATATAGAAAGTAGTGTTCCTGTGTGTACTTAATATTTGTTGTTATTCTTTATATTGTACGTATTTAGGCAAAACATAACCGTGAGTGTCAGGTGGCAGCCACAGGTGTGACCACTAGTTGGTCATTAGGGCTCTTGTGGTGGCTCGTGGTTAGCCTTAAGCCCAACACAAAAACCAAATCTTCGAAATATTTTGATATAAATATGAATGTAACGAGAAATTTTGCCCACAGATTATTAATTTATTTATTTATTTATATACAAGAAGGTACATTTGGGGTTACGAGCGTACATAGTAATGATGATGATTTTACATTCTTGTAAAGCCACTAGCACACACAACGTTTCAGGTATTGTGTAGTGCACCCAAGCCAGTGGGAGGGAGAAAAGTATGCAGGTTAGTATGATGAGCATTGTGAGAGTCGAGTGTCTCAGCGCCCTAACTCATTGCTTGATATTGTGTTTGCAATGGTTAACTTCGTTATTTTGTAACGTACGATTATGTTACGTTGTTGAGTAGATTAAATACACAGTGTTTAGTGGGTTTTCATATTTATTTAGTAGTCCTGGATACAGCAGTGTCGTAGATGCTGAGACGGAGCTTGGAACGAGCTGAGTGAGGCCGGAATCGCGGAGCTCTATGTGGGAGAGCGTTGTAGCTGGATGTGGTCGTAGTCTGCTGTCTGTTCTGTGTCGAAGCTGTAGCGTCTTGGGGTCGATTACATAAGAACATAAGAACAAAGGTAACTGCAGAAGGCCTATTGGCCCATACGAGGCCAATAGGCCTTTTATGGCCTATTGAACTGCATACATCCAGTTCTGGATGTATGCAGTTCTGATTAGAACTGCATACGCCGAGTGCTACATTCTTGACTGTGGAAATTGTACTGTTGGCTATTCTGTTGTTGTTGTTGTTTTAGATTCAGCTACTTAGAACAAAAGTTCCAAAGTAGCACGGGCTATGGGGAGCCCGTAGTGGACTTACCTGGCACAGGAGCGGGGCTGTAACTCGTGTTGGCTATTCGATTGATTGATTGATGAAGATTAAGCAACCCAAAAGGTGGCACGGGCATGAATAGCCCGTAAGTGGTGGCCCTTTGGAGTCATTACCAGTATCAATAGCTGATACTGGAGATCTGTGGAGGTGCGACTGCACCCTGCGTCGTTGGCTATTCGTTGTTGTTGTTGTTATAGATTCAGCTACTTGGAACAAGTTCCAAGTAGCACGGGCTATGGTGAGCCCGTAACTTACCCGGCACAGGAGCTGGGCAAGTAGCACGGGCTATGGTGAGCCCGTAGTGGACTTACCTGGCACAGGAGCGGTGCTGTGATGTGGCTATTCTCATATCGCTTGCTTATGTATGGTGACTACACTTCGGCTTCCTCCAACAGGATCAAAAGAGTATTACCTGTAATTTGGGAAAAGATTGTAGCTTCTTTATTTAGTGCTAATTAGTTATGCCACTAAGATAATGAGATACTGGAGCGAGTATAATGTTTACTCGCTATAATTTTGTATCCGAAATTCGTCAAGAAGGGTGTCAGTGGATTCGTCTCATCGAGGGGTCTCTCAAGATGTTATTGGATATGACCTATGTAGTCTGGATGTACTGCAATGGATAATACAGAGTTATTTGACTTGGAATGGGGTACTCCTACAGGGAGAGTTGTTGGAGTGAGATGGTAGTGGGGGGGGGTTATGCCGGTCCTCCCTCACCAAACACCGTTGCCTTCTGACCACAAAACTTCCCCAATCCCCACCTGTAACAAGGAGGCACTGTATGAGACAGGAAAGCCAGGCCTGAAGCCATCTGCTTGCAGTCATGCCTAAATCAGAGAGAATGGGAAGCGCAGAAAGGCTTAAGCGCTCTGATAGGCCAAGAAGGGATGACGTCACAGCATCTTCGAGGGGCCCATGTGGCATCCAGAGTATTCATTCCGGCCACAAATCCAGGGGTGAACTACGCTCCTCCCCAGAGATCGGGGAAAGCCGGTTCAGCTTAAGTCTGGTGGTACAGTACACTTTGTATCCGCGAAATAAGCCAAGTACCGGATCCTTGGTAAACTTCTGAGGTACAGCAGGATATTGTTTGGTACTGAAAGAAGGATTTACGGTGCTAAACGACGGTCTTGGATATGTCAGAGAACACGTGTGTCGTCCGCATAAGTTAGAAATGTTAACATTCTTCTTCGCGATACGTGCAGTTTGCATGGAGGTAAATTTTTACTCCCGATGACTGCACGAGTGGTGATGTTGATAGATGCGGCACTTTCGGTGGCGCCTCAATGTTCAGAATTTGGCAGATGTTGGAAGTTATCGATGTCTTCTATTTGTGTGAGGATAATAGAAAAATAGACATATAAGTAGAAATGG
>WNGS01042044.1:0-12600 GCA_020271785.1 Procambarus virginalis | reverse complement strand
CACCCACAGAAATGTTTTAAGGTGAGGAGAAATAGGAATTTAGGAATATAACCATAACATGCAACTTATCCAGGAAGAACATTAACAAATTAAAAGACTCGAAGGCCCCCCCCCCCCCAGTGTGGGATGGACTACAATCCAAAGTCATAAAGGAATTGGTAGAAGAACTCTGCCTACCACTGAACATTACTTTTCAAAAAGTCTCTGGACCAAGGGATAGTCCCCCCTAGTTTGGAAATATGCAAATGTCACCTAACCTACTTTCAAAAAGGCAGAAAGAGCTCAGCGGGAGAACTACCATCCAATCAGCACAGGATAAACATTCAATTGTGACACAAGCTCTCCAGACATCAGTTGCTTAATTTAGAAACTGTACTGGTTTGTGGTCAGTTCGAGCCATTGTTGATGTAACCATGTGCATTGAATTTTGTAAAGCTCATAAACTCGTAACTTGCTTAGCTAAATGAAATGTGGGGTTCTGTTCCTGAGCCCACTGTGTGCCTCTGTAACCCTTTCCACTACCACCCACAGGATGGTTATGGGGTACATAATAAATGAACTAAAACTAACAACACACATCTGCAAGCTCATGGACAGATTCCTAAAGTAGGGAATCATTCACCATCTTTCAGTGAACAATTTGTAAAATCGACTCAACAGGGTTTGTTAAAAATAGTCCTGCCTTACAAACTGCTCACATTTGTGGAAACGGTAATAACTGCTGCTACTCAGACAAAGGACTTTCGGTTGATGTAGAGTATACTACATGGATTTTCTAAAGCCTTTGATAAGGTACCACGTGAAAGACTAGCAAGGAATTACAGGATCGTGGAAAATGGAAGAATACTAGAATGGCTCAAAGAGTTGTACTAAAGGGAAGGAACGTGATTGGAGAAATGTGGTAAGTGGGGTACCACAGGGATGCATTTTGGGGTCAACCCTTTTTATCGTACATCATGACACAGATGAGATATACAAGACACATCATCAAATTTACAGATGAACAACAAAGATTTATGGCAAAGTGGGAAATGATAATGATACTGAAGTCATACAGAGAGATCTGCATAAGCTCCACAAATGGTCAGATGACTGGCAAATGTTTTTTTAATATTGACAAATCCAAGACCCTGCATGTAGGGCATAACAACCCCATGCCATAACTACCAAATTAACCCTTAAACTGCCACATAATGGGGGTATAATTCGAAAAACATTCGAATTGTACAAAATTACTAAAAATGTTAAACAAATCTCCAACTTATTGGCTTCAGCATTGTGAACCTTTCATCAAAATATTTTCAGAAATTGATTTTAGACGAATGGACTAGTCCAGTACTAATATTCAGGACTATCTTACAGGAAACTATCTACAGTCTCTGTACCTAATGCCTACTAATTCCACTGATGTTACTGACATAATCCTTTCCCTTAAAACCAAGTCTAGTGCCCTTGAGGAGATACCAACTCTTATTTACAAAAAAAGCCTCCAGATCTTTAGCCCCTGCTATTGCATTGCTCTTCAACAGTCACTTGAACTCCAAACCTTTCCAGATATTCTAAAAAAAGCGAGAGTAACCCCTGTCCACAAATGTGGTGATCCCACTGATGTTAACAACTTCAGACCTATATCAATTCTGTCAAACTTATCAAAATATTTGAAAAACTAATCTATAAGCAGCTTTACTTCTTATCTAGCCAAACTCATATATACTTAGCTCTTGTCAATATGGCTTCAGACCCAAAAAAGCACTAACGATGCACTTATTAGTATGATTAATTTGATACATACAGCTCTTGATAAAAATGAGTTCCCTGTTGGGTTATTTGTAGGCCTGCGTAAGGCTTTTGACACTGTCAATCATCAAAACCTTCTTCTTAAATTACCACATTATGGAGTCAGAGGTCACTCCCTGCAATACCTCAAATCTTACCTTACTGACAGGCTCCAGTATGTTTCTCAAAATCAAAATCAAATCAAAGTTATTTAGGTAAGGTACATACATACAAGAGATTTTACAGAGGGATGGAGTTATAGATAGGGCTAGAGTACATACAATGCCTAAAGCCACTATTACACAAAGCGTTTCGGGCATGAAAAACTTAAATGGCTAAGGCTTAATACTAATTGAGCATAAGGAATAAAATGAGTTGAGAACAAAAATAAAAAAAAAGAGTTAAGAAGGGGGAACATAACTGAAAAAGCCGCACAAATACAAGGTCGACAAAGACGTCATTTAAAAAAACAACAGGACATTCGTTTAGACAATAGAGGGGTAAGGTAGGTTACAGGGAATTATGGTATAGCTTCGTTTTATTCTTTTATTATTTATTTATTTATTTATTTATTCATATACAAGAAGGTACATTGGGAATGTGAGAATATATAATATGGTAATTACAATCTTGTAAAGCCACTAGTACGCGCAGCGTTTCGGGCAGGTCCTTAATCTAAGAAAATTTTTAGTAGGTAAATACTAGCAAAAATATAAAAAAGAAATGATAACAGTTACATGGCAAGAAAAGAAAAAAGAAAAAAAAAAGATGAGAGAAAATTGTAGGTACAGTATAATAAAGCACTTAGGTAGCTAAGATTGATTGCAATGAAAGCTTGAATGGTAGTTGACAAAATTTGGTAGGCACAATACAGCAAATGGCTAGCACATAAAGGAAGACAGCAATGAACACAATGATAAGGTTGTTTGGGTTAAATACATAAGAATTAGGAGATTGGGTAACACTAGATACAGAGCAAAAAATAAAGCTCAGTGTAGGAAACTAAGAAGATGAAATTAAGTACTTTTTGGTTTTGTTTTTAAATAAGGCAAAAGTTTTACAGTTTTTCAATTCACTAGGGAGTGAGTTCCATAGACTAGGTCCCTTAATTTGCATAGAGTGTTTACACAGATTAAGTTTGACCCTGGGGATATCAAAGAGATATTTATTTCTGGTGTGGTGATAATGGGTCCTATTACATCTGTCCAGAGAGAGTTTCAGAGCATGGTTTGCATTTAAGAACAGGGTTTTGTAGATGTAGTTGACACAAGAGAATGTGTGGAGGGAGTTAATATTTAGCAAGTTTAGGGATTTAAACAAGGGAGCTGAGTGTTGTCTGAAAGCAGAGTTAGTTATTATTCTGATAGCAGATTTTTGCTGGGTGATGATGGGCTTAAGGTGGTTTGCAGTGGTAGACCCCCATGCACAGATACCATAATTAAGATAGGGGTAGATTAGAGCATAATAGAGAGAGAGGAGAGCAGAGTTAGGAACATAATATCTGATTTTGGAGAGTATACCAACTGTCTTAGAGACTTTCTTAGTTATGTGTTGAATGTGGGTGCTGAAGTTGAGTCTCTTGTCTAGGAATAGGCCAAGAAACTTGCCATCATTTTATTACTGATGTTAATGTTGTCTATCTGTAGCTGAATTGCATTTGATGATTTGCTTCCAAATAAGATGTAGTAAGTCTTTTTGATGTTTAATGTTAGTTTGTTAGTTGACATCCATAAGTGGACTTTTTTTAATTCATTATTCACAACATTATTTAGTGTATGTGGGTTGAGGTCTGAATAGATAAGAGTAGTATCGTCAGCAAACAATATAGGTTTGAGAATATTAGAGACATTAGGCAGATCGTTTATATATATAAGAAATAGAAGAGGTCCTAAGATACTGCCCTGTGGCACTCCAACGGTAATTGGTAGAGTGGAAGAAGTTGTTTCATTGATAGTTACATATTGGTGTCTGTCACTAAGATAGGATCGGATGTAGTCAAGGGCAAGGCCTCGGATTCCATAATGCTGGAGTTTAAGTAAGAGGTAGTTGTGATTAACAGTATCAAAGGCTTTTCTTAGGTCAATGAAGAGTCCAATCGGAAACTCATTTTTGTCAAGTGCTGAGTAGATTACGTCAAGGAGACTAATGATTGCATCGTTGGTGCTCTTTTGGGACCTGAAGCCAAACTGGCAGGGGCTAAGTATGTCGAATTTTACGAGGTAGGAATAGAGCTGTTTGTAAATAAACTGTAGCTGTTTGTAAATAATGTAGCTGTTTGTAAATAAATGTAGCTGTTGTAAATAAATGTAGTAAATAAATGTAGCTGTTTGTAAATAAAATCTTAAACTGGTTGAGAGAGGTACAGTCTTTAACATGGTTGGGAAGGTCATTCCACATTCCACATTTTAAGATTAAAACTAAACACTACCTGATAAACTCCCTGTAACCTACCTTACCCTCTATTGTCAACCCATGTCTGTTATTTTTTTTTTTTTTTTTTTTTTTTTTTTTTTTTTTTTTAATCAATGCTGTTTGTCAACCTTTTGTATTTGTGCTGCTTTTTCAGTCATGTTCCCCCTTTTTTTTTTCTTTATTTGTATTTGTTCTCAAAACATTTTATTCTTTTTGTTCAATTAGCATTAAGTTTTAGATATTAATGTTTTCTTGCCCGAAACGCATTGCGTAATAGTGGCTTTAGGCATTGTATATACTAGCTCTATCTATAAATCGATCCACTTATGTAAAATCTCTCTATGTATGTACCTTTCCTAAATAAACATATTATATTATTATTATTATTATTATTCTGGGTCCCTTGATTTGTAAAGCATTTCTAGTTTGATTAAGTCGTACTCGAGGAATATCAAAACTGTATTTCTTTCTGGTGTGGTGCTCATGGGTTCTGTTACAACCTTCTATGAAGCTTTTGAGGTCAGGATTGGCATTACAGTTCAGCGTTTTATATATGTATAATACACATGAGAGAATGTGCAGTGACTTAATATCTAACATATTCAGAGATTTGAGTAGGGGTACCGAGTGATGTCTGGGGCCAGAGTTGGATATTGTCCTAATAGCAGCTTTGTGTTGAGTGATTAGAGGACGTAAATGATTTTGGGTAGTAGAACCCCGAGCACAAATACCATAGATGAGATATGGATAGATGAGGGAGTAATAGAGAGTCACCAGGGCAGGGCCGGGTACATAATATCTGATCTTAGAAAGAATGCCAACAGTGTTTGAAACTTTTTTTTTATATATTTAGAATGTGTCCCTGAAAATTCAGCTTGTGGTCAATGAGAATGCCAAGGAATTTGCCATCTAATTTGTTACAAATTTGGGTATTGTTTATTTTGAGATTTATTTGATTAGAGGATTTATTGCCAAACAGAATATGACCTCTGATTGCATAAAAGCGGAGATTTTTCTGAAAGGGGGGAAAAAGAAACACTTGCGCAGCGCCTTCCGCGGCCTGCGCGGGAAGGTATGGGAGCTTATAAATAAGGAAGGAGCGGGAGATTCAGCCTCACTCTCACAGTCACCACAACAGTGCTCGAAACTCCTCCTCTCCTCACAACATCGGACCACGCACGAGATGGACAACGTGACGGCTACCCTGGTCCCAGACCTCGCTCTACTGGACGTGTTGGTACCCTCGACCTCGCAACTTGCTTCGGCAGGGGCCTCCTGCCCCACACTCCTATCGCCAAGGTAAAAGTGAAGTTTCTGTTTAATCTAGTCAGGATCTTCCCAGTGCGGCGTGTGAAAAGCGCCATCCCCTAGCGGTCCGTGTGTACCCCTTAGCTAGCTACCTTGGCCTCCTGCTGCCCAGGGGAAGCAGGAGCGCCCTTAGGGTCCGCGCCAGACTCCGCCGTGCGATGCTTTCTGGGTCGCTTTGCCCTTGGCGTTGATGCCACATGGCCAGGCGGTGGCGGCCCTCCGCCCTTGGGCCCGGCCCTTAGGGCCCAAGCCAAGTCGGTGTCGACACGTGGCCAGGCTCCAGGTGGCCTGTCCCCAGGGCCCGAGCCCTGGTCGTGACGCCCATGCGGCAAGGCGCTCCTTGGAGCGCACGCCCTGGGCCGTGTTCGCCACGTGGCCGGGTGAGGGCGGCCCTCCGCCCTCGGGCCTGGCCCCTAGTGCCCAAGCCACGTCGGCATATAAAAAATAAATATAGAAAATATAAAAACGGAAACCACGTACAAAACATAAATATAGAAAATATAAAAACGGAAACCACGTACAAAACTCAGGCAAATCATAACATAGAACGAAAAGGCAATGTAAAGGATCTGGGTGTACTCATGTCGGAAGACCTTACCTTTAAAGAACACAATAAAGTAGCCGTCACAACTGCAAGAAAAATGACAGGTTGGATAACAAGAACTTTTCACACTAGAGATGCTATACCGATGATGACACTTTTCAAAACGCTTGTGCTCTCTAGAGTGGAGTACTGCTGTACAATGACAGCCCCTTTCACTGCTGGTGAAATTGCTGACCTGGAGAGCGTGCAGAGGTCCTTTACTGCTAGAATCCACTCGGTAAAACATCTAAACTATTGGGACCGACTTAAGAGCCTAAATCTGTATTCCCTTGAGCGCAGGCGGGAGAGATACATAATAATTTACATGTGGAAAATATTAGAGGGGCTTGTCCCAAACCTGCACACAGAAATAACATCACATGAGACCAGAAGACATGGCAGGATGTGCAGAATACCCCCGTTGAAAAGCAGAGGTGCAACTGGTACTCTGAGAGAGAACTCTATCAACATCAAAGGCCCGAGACTGTTCAACACGCTTTCACTACACATAAGGGACATAACTGGCAAACCCCTCACAGTGTTCAAGAGAGAACTGGATAAGCACCTCCAAAGGATACCTGATCAACCAGGCTGTGACTCATACGTCAGGCTGCGAGCAGCCGCATCCAACAGCCTGGTTGATCAGTCCAGCAACCAGGAGGCCTGGTCGATGACCGGGCCGCGGGGACGATAAGCCCCGGAAGCACCTCAAGGTATCCTCAAGGTAAGGCATCGACACGTGGCCAGGCTCCAGGCCTACGCCCGGGCCTGTTCCCGGGGCCCACGCCCCGGTCGTGACGCCCACGCGGCAAGGCGCTCCTTGGAGCGCACGCCCTGGGCCGTGCTCACCACGTGGCTGGGGGGGAGGCGGCCCTCCCCCCTCGAGCCCGGCCCCTAGGGCCCAAGCCAAGTCGACCTCGACATGTGACCAGGCTCCAGGCCTATGCCTGGGCCTGTTCCCGGGGCCCACGCCCTGGTCGAGACGCCCACGCGGCAAGGAGCTCCTTGGAGCGCGCGCCCTGGGCCGTGTCCAGCCTTCCTGCCCCTCTGCCACGGGCCAGCGGGTGCTCGGCCCCGTCCTTAGCGGACGGCATCCGGCATGGATTGCACGTGCGAGCGTGTGCACGTACGTACGTGCGCACGTGATTACTGTGCGTGCCCTGGGGGGCCCAGCAGCGTCCCGGGCACGGGTGTCGCCCTGCCTGGGCCCTGGGTGCGGCCTGAGCACATGTCCCATGGTGGCCAAGCCCCGGCTTGGCTCAGCTGTTGTCCTGGCCGGTCTGGCGTTTGTGAGTCCCGCCGATGATCATGACCTTAAATCCGTTTCTTTTCTTATTTTACACGTTGTGGCCATTCAACAAATATTCATTCACGCTAATTTTACGTTATTCATGGTTACTACTCCCCATTATGGTATGCAGCCGATGCTCAGCAGTTGCTGGCCTGGCTGGGGGTGTCCCGGCCGAGCGTCCCTTGGGGGCCAAGCCCAGCTACTGACGCTGGCTCAGCTGATGCCCTGGTCGGCCTGGTGGAGGTGTTTCACGCCGATGACTCATGGCCTTATGTTTATTCATTTAATTCGTTTGTCCCTTAACTAATAGCTGCGGCTATTAAACACTTACACGAATACACTATTTTAACCAGTTATTTGTGGTTCTGGTTACCTGTTACGCTGGGCTGCTTTTGACCCAGCAGATGTGATTCCTGATGATGACCCATGGCCTATAATTTCATTTATTTATTTGCTAGTTATTTTAACTATCCGTTTGTGGCTTTCATTCATCTATTCCACCTGCTATTTAACCAGTTATTTGTGGTTTCCTGCTTACCCATTATGTCATGCTGTCATTGGCCCAGCGGACGCGATTCCTGCTGATGTCACTTGGCCTATAATTATTTCATCTATTAATTTAATTTTAGTAAATTTATTTATTCGTTCGTGGGTCTTACTCAACTATTCAACCCCGCTAATTTAACCAGTTGCTTATGGTTACTGATTACTCATTACGTTCTGCTGTCGTTGGCTCAGCTCATGTGTTCCCTGACGTTGACACAGGACCTATATTTAGTTCCATCTATCATTTGTTTAATTCCATTACTTGTTTGTGGCTGTTGATCATTTTACAAAGCCCGCTCTTAACCAGTATTTTATGGTTAATAATTACCCATTACGTTACGCTGCTGATGACCAAGCAGCTGCTGGGCCAGCTGGTGGTGTCCCAGCTGAGTGTGTCCCCACGGGGCAAGCCGCCAGCGACGTCCCAGCTGATGTGGCCCCGGATGTCGACCCAGCAGCAGATGGCCCAGCTGCCATGGGGCACGATCCAGCGGTTTTTATTATTCCTATTTATTTGGATATCCCTTTAATTAATAACTGTAGCCAATCTCCAAGTATTAAGTCACGCTAATTTTCACCAGTTATTTATGGTGCATAATTACCCATTATGTTCTGCTGACCATGACACAGCTGCAGATGGCCCAGTGGTGGTGCTCCAGCTGTGCGTGTCCCCTGATGGACGACCCCGCCCGCTGATGTTAGGCCCCATATGATGATCCTGCAGTTGCCGGTCCAGTTGCCATGGCGCACGGCCCAGTGGCCACTGTACCGTCCGATGTGCTCACAGGATGTATGTTCCAGACGACCCAGCAGCAGATGGCCCAGCTGCCGTGGGGCACGGTCCAGCAGTTTTCTTATACCTATTTAATTGGGTATCACTATTAATTAATTACTGTAGCCATTCTTCAAGTATTACACCGCGCTTATTCTCACCAGTTATTATGGCGCAAAATTACCCATTATGTTCTGCTGACCATGACCAGCTGGTGGTGCTCCAGCTGTGCATGCCTCCTGCGGGCCCGCCCCGCCAGCCCAAGTGACGGCAGCAGTGGCCCCATACGATGTCCTGCAGTTGCTGGCCCAGTTGCCACGGGGCACGGCCCTATGGCCGCTGTACCGACTGATGGGCCCACAGGAGGTATGTTCCAGACTTAAGTCTGGCCGATGTCGACGGCATTGTTGAGTTAGTTACAGGTTAATAATTAACATTATGTTATGCTGCTGTTGCCCCAGCACCTGTTAGCACAGCCGATGGTGTTCCAGCTGAGTATGCACCCGGGGGCCCAACCCCACCCGCTGATATGGCCCCAGTCGAGGATCCACCAGGTGATGGCCCGGCTGCCATGGGGTACGGCCCAGCGGCCGGTGTCCCGACTGATGTTTGATGTCCCGACCGATGTTTGATGTACCGACCGATGTTTGATGTACCGACTGATGTTTGATGTCCCGACCGATGTTTAACGTCCCGACCGATGTTTGATGTCCCAACTGATGTTTGATGTCCCGACTGATGTTTGATGTCCCGACTGATGTTTGATGTCCCGAATGATGTTGATGTCCCGACTGATGTTTGATGTCCCGACTGATGTTTGATGTTCCGACTGATGCTCGAGGTTTTGACTGATGTTCCAGACTTAAGTCTGGCCGGTGTTGCCGGCATTATTTAGTCCTTTATGGTTACAATTAAACATTATGTTATGCTGCCGATGTCCCTGCACCAGCTGCCACAGCTGGTTGTGTTCCAGCTGTGCATGTCCCCTGCGGGACAACTCCCCCCGCTGAAGTCCCGGCTGAAGTGGGCCCATATGATGATCCTGCAGCTGATGGCCCAGCGGCCGGTGTCCGACTGATGTGGTCCAAGGTGTCCCGACTGATGTTGGATGCTCCGACCAATGCTTGAGGTTGGCCTGATGTTCCCAGGACGTTTGTTCCAGACTCATGTCTGGCCGGTGTTGCCCGGCATTACTTTATTTACGGTTATTGATTACCCATTATGTTATGCTGCCACTGTCCAGCAGCTGAAGGCCCGGGCGGCGGTGTTCCAGCTGAGCATGCCTTATAACTACTCATCACAGGTACTGTAACTTCAGCAATCGGTAAGTGCCACAGGTCCAGGATACATCGTCAACGTCCTGCCGTATTTATTACAGTACTTTTGGCTGCACATTTTATGTTGCTGACTCTGGTCACATTTATGCTGTTATCATTTTCGGACTAACATGGTTACATTTAGCCTACCACATTTTAATACTACATTGGGTGCTTTGCTTATGTTGCATGTTTGGTTACTTTGCTGTAACCAAACCCCTTTGCTGTAACCCCTCAATAATTTATTAACTTATTACAGTCTGTATGCGGGGACTTTGCTGCACAGTCATGTAGCTTACTATGGTTAAATTTATGTGGTTATCAGTGCGCGGGCTAAATGTTTACGTTTAGCCTAGCACGCTTTATTACTACTTTTGATGCCTTGCCCATGTTGCATGTCCATGTTACTTCTGCTGTCTTTACAGTCAGGTTGTTTAAACTTTAGTTTGCCTCTTACGTTATTAACTACTTATAAACTCCCTACGTTTGGTGCATTGCTCATGCTGCATGTCTAGGTTAATATTGCTGTCTTTGCAGACCGGTTGTTTAACTTTAGCTGCCTTTAAGTTATTATCTAGGGCGGCTTGGATGCGCTAGTTAAAGGCTACGGGACCTCGCCTCTTGTGTAAAGTTATTAAGTAAAGTCAGCTGGAATGTGCTGTTGCAGTCTTCTTCTTACTCACTTGTTGTTTAGTTATTTACAGGTAATAATTAACCATTATGTTACGCTGCCGATGTCCCAGCAGCCGCTGGCACAGCTGGTGGGGTTCCAGCTGAGTATGTCCCGTGGGGGGCCACCCCCACCCGCTGATGTTCTGCCAGATGTGGCCCCAGACGACGATCCGGCAGCTGCCATGGGACACGACCCGCGGCTGATTCTGATGTTGCGGATGTGGTCCCTGCCGATGGTCTAGCGGCAGATGGGCCGGCTGATGGTGTTACAGCTGAACATGTCCCCTGGGGGCCGAACCCGGCGGCTGATGTGCCTCAGCCGATGCTACAGCAGGTGATGTCCTGGCGGATGTGTTCCCCGCCGATGGCCAAGCGGCCGAAGGCTCAGCTATCGGCGTCCCAGCTGAGCATGCCCTCATGATTATTCATCAGGGCTACAGTAAGTTTCAGCAATTGGTAAGTGTCATAGGTTCAGGATCCGTGTCGACGTCCCCCTTAAATTTATTACCTTACTTTACGCCTGGTATTTGCTGCACATTTATGTTGCTTACTACCGGTTACAGATGGGTGTTTTAACATTTTGGGCTAAATGTTAGATTTAGCCTACAAAAATTTCATACTACTTTGGATGTATTGCCCGTCATGCATGTTTGTTACTTTGCGGTGTTTACAATTTCGGTTGTTTAACTTCAGCTTGGCCTTAAGTCAGTAACTAAAGTCGGCAAGGATGTGCTAGTAGCGGTGTTACGGGCCCTTGCCTCTTGTCCAAGATTTCCTGGCCCTGCATTTTGATCAGTTTCCCCGGAAATTTATATCAGTATTCTACGGTTAGCTCTGGCTACATATGTATGTGACTTACTACTAATTACATTTATGTTGTTAATTCAGCCCATTGTCATCCCGGCTGACGTTCTTAATAACTTTTCTGGCGAGAAGCGAAAGCTAACGACCGTGAATGTAAAATCTGTAAAGTAAAACAGTAGTTTGGATAATCGTGAAGCAAGAGGCGTGAGCCCAGTAACACAGCAGCTGGCACATCCTAGCTGACCTGACGTAGTAGCAATTTGTTCTACCATGGTTCTAACCATGCTGCACGTTTTATTCTATTTTTGCTGTACTTACAAGTGCGTTCGCTTAACTTTTG
Organism: Procambarus virginalis; assembly: GCA_020271785.1. Classification (NCBI taxonomy): domain Eukaryota; kingdom Metazoa; phylum Arthropoda; class Malacostraca; order Decapoda; family Cambaridae; genus Procambarus; species Procambarus virginalis. Next base: position 780 of record WNGS01042044.1, on the reverse strand, counting down.
CTCTGCCATTATCGTTATTAAGCAGAGTTAGTAGGATGCTCTAGTTGCAGTGTTGCGGGCCCCTGTCTCCCGCTTTACATTTTCCTGGCCCTGCATGTATGTTTAGTTCCCTCTGAACTCTATTACTGTATATTCGTTAGCTCTTGCTTGTTTGTTATTAACTACTGGTTAAGTTATGTCGTTCACCATTTATGCCCTAAATGTTACATTTAGCCTACCACAGTTTAATTCTGTTATTGTTGTATTGCCATGTAGCATGTCGTTTAATTTGCTGTGTTTACAGTTGTCGTTTCACTTGCTTACCTCTTAAATTAGTAAGTAAGCCAGCGAGGAGGCGCTTTTACGCTTGGTCTTGCTGCATAATTATGTTACTCACCCCGGTTACATTTGCGTTGTTTACTCGGCTATTTGCCTCTTCACTACTACGTAAAGTCAGATAGGATGTACCGTTTGCTGAGTACGGTCCTCATGGTTCTTGCTTTACGCTCATTCACGCCTGTTCAATTTACTTTCTGGGTTTACATTTACGGTCGTTGACTATTAATGGACGCTGTCTTTTCCTACTTCCTTAGTTCCCGCTGTGGAGGTGTCCGTTTGTGCCAGGAGTTAGGGTTTTTGTATCTGGCAGTACCTTTGCAGGCTTCTCTGTCCCCCCACTCAGTTATGCTTGGGACTTAGTCAAATCTAACATCCTGCCTCTCGCAACAGGTGCAGCATCCAGTTAACCCCACTCTTGCAGCCTCGCTGATACCAGTACGCGTTTGGTGTGGCCCACCACAA
>WNGS01042036.1:0-12647 GCA_020271785.1 Procambarus virginalis | reverse complement strand
GGCCGATATGTAAGGGAAAGATCGACCTTTGAGGATCACCCTAAATGGTGCCAAACAGATGGAAAGAAGAGTACTAAGGAATGCTAAAAAAATTACGTAATGATGAGGATGGGAAAGTGTGGTCGTTAAGACGAGATCTTTCAAAAGAAGATAGAGAGAAGCTTGAAATGAATCTCGCCGAGGCAAAACGTTTAAATGAGAGCAGGAATGAAGAAGAGATGTCAATTCTTTTTTCTACAAAGTGATAGGAGTAGGCAGACCATGAAGTGGTACATAAAGGCCAACCAACAAATCATTAGAGAAAGGGGGAGTGAAAAATAGAAGAGGGGGAACAAGTTCCTGAAGATTGCATACACCAACATAGATGGAGTAAGGTCAAAGATACTGGAGTTAAGTGATATAATACAGCTGCAGACACCAGACATTGTTGCACTCACGGAGACAAAACTTGAAGATGTTATTTTAAATGAGGTCATATTCCCAAGGGGCTACTCAATTTGGAGACGGGACAGAAAAATCAGGAAAGGCGGTGGCGTTTGCTGTGCTGGTGAAAGAACACCTAAAGGTGAACGAAATAATGACTGCCAATCCACAAGAAGTTGATATAATAGCACTAGAGATCTGCCATGGGAGGATAAACTAATGATCATAAATGCATATAGTCCACCGCTAAGCAGCACATGGTCAAAGAGGAGCTAGATAGTAAACGAGAAGGTCTTATAACAATAATGAGGAGATCATAGCAAGAGCGGATAACGATAGTTCACGGCTGTTGATAGTCGGCGACTTCAACTTGAAATCCATAGACTGGGAAGCATATGAAGCTAAAACAGAAGATTTCTGGACCTGTAATTTTGTAGACCTCATCCTGGAAACATTCTTGTATCAACATGTTAAACAAGCTACGAGGATGAGGGAAGGGGACGTTCCCTCCATGCTAGATTTGATATTTACCAGGAAGGAGGAAGAAATATTTGACATTCAGTACCTTCCTCCCTGGGTAAAAGTGACCATGTCTTTTGGGAATAAGTATGCAATGCGAATAATCTGGAAGAAAATATGACAGTCGATGCAATTGAAAAACCTGATTTAGGAGAGGACATTATGGCAACCTTAGAAAATTTTTAGTGAGTATAATTGGACAGACTTGTTGCTAGGCAAGGAAGTGAATGAGATGTATGTCAAGTTTTGTGAAATATATGATAAAGGCACAAAAAAAATTTATACCAAAACAGAGAAGCAGAACTAGGAAACAGGATTGGTTCAACAGAAAGTGCGAGAGGGCCAGAGACCAAAAAAGACACAAAAATGGAATCAATACAGGAAGAGGCCAAACCCCCAAACATACCAGCGATACAAAGATGCGAGAAACAACTACACGGCAGTGAGGAGAGAGGCAGAAAGAAATTTTGAAAAAGGGATTGCAGACAAATGTAAAACAGAACCAGGTCTATTCTATAAATTCATAAACAACAAATTGCAGGTAAAGGATAATATTCAGAGGTTGAAAATGGGAAATAGATTCACGGAAAATGAAAGGAAATGTGTGAAACATTAAACGAAAAGTTCCAAAGTGTGTTGTACAAAATGAAATCTTCAGGGAACCAGATACAATAAGAATTCCAGAGAACAACATAGAGCACATAGAGGGTCTAGAGACGAAGTGGAAAAAATGCTCAAGGAGCTAAATAAGAACAAAGCAGTTGGTCCAGATGGAGTTTCACCATGGGTTCTGAGAGAATGTGCACCTGAGCTCAGCATCCTCTTCAACTGATTTTTCAGGCATCCCTGTTTACAGGAGTTGTAGCTGATGTGTGGAAAAAGGCTAAATAGTTCCAATCTACAAAAGTGGAAGCAGGGAAGACCCCCTTAATATAGACCGGTATCATTGACAAGTGTAATAGTCAAAATATTGGAAAAAATAATTAAAACTAAATGGGTAGAACACCTGGAGAGAAATGATATAATATCAGACAGACAGTATGGTTTTCGATCTGGAAGATCCTGTGTATCGAATTTACTCAGTTTCTATGATCGAGCAACAGAGATATTACAGGAAAGAGATGGTTGGGTTGACTGCATCTATCTGGACCTAAAAAAGGCTTTCGACAGAGTTCCACATAAGAGGTTGTTCTGGAAACTGGAAAATATTGGAGGGGTGACAGGTAAGCTTCTAACATGGATGAAAAATTTTCTGACTGATAGAAAAATGAGGGCAGTGATCAGAGGCAATGTATCGGACTGGAGAAATGTCACAAGTGGAGTACCACAGGGTTCAGTTCTTGCACCAGTGATGTTTATTGTCTACATAAATGATCTACCAGTTGGTATACAGAATTATATGAACATGTTTGCTGATGATGCTAAGATAATAGGAAGGATAAGAAACTTAGATGATTGTCATGCCCTTCAAGATGACCTGGACAAAATAAGTACATGGAGCGCCACTTGGCAAATGGAATTTAATGTTAATAAATGCCATGTTATGGAATGTGGAATAGGAGAACATAGACCCCACACAACCTATATATTATGTGAGAAATCTTTAAAGAATTCTGATAAAGAAAGAGATCTAGGGGTGGTTCTAGATAGAAAACTATCACCTGAGGACCACATAAAGAATATTGTGCGGAGCCTATGCCACGCTTTCCAACTTCAGAATTGCGTTTAAATACATGGATGGCGATATACTAAAGAAATTGTTCACGACTTTTGTTAGGCCAAAGCTAGAATATGCAGCGGTGTGTGTGGTGCCCATATCTTAAGAAGCACATCAACAAACTGGAAAAGGTGCAAAGACATGCTACTAAGTGGCTCCCAGAACTGAAGGGCAAGAGCTACGAGGAGAGGTTAGAGGCATTAAATATGCCAAAACTAGAAGACAGAAGAAAAAGAGGGATATGATCACTACATACAAAATAGTAACAGGAATTGATAAAATCGATAGGGAAGATTTCCTGAGACCTGGAACTTTAAGAACAAGAGGTCATAGATATAAACTAGCTACAACAGATGCCGAAGAAATATAAGAAAATTCACTTTCGCAAACAGAGTGGTAGACGGTTGGAACAAGTTAGGGGAGAAGGTGGTGGAGGCCAAGACCGTCAGTAGTTTCAAAGCGTTATATGACAAAGAGTGCTGGGAAGACGGGACACCACGAGCGTAGCTCTCATTCTGTAACTACACTTAGGTAATTACACTTAGGTAATTACACCCAGGAAGCAGCCCGTGACAGCTGACTAACTCCCAGGTACCTATTAATGCTAGATAACAGGGGCATTCAGGGTGAAAGACTTTGCACATTTGTTTCTGCCTGGTGCAGGATCGAACCTGCGCCACAGAATTACGAGTCCTGCGCGCTATCCACCAGGCTACCAGGCCGTTCCACCAGGCTACAGGCCCAGACTGTAGGATGGTGAGGGGACTGTATGGAGGGCCACGCTATCCGAGCTCCGTGAAAAAAACAATATATCTAGGGATATTTCAGTGATACAGGAAATAAACAGTCAGATAACTTATAAAGTGTGTCTCAACATATTAACAATATATCATAGTGATTACCATCCGACCGTTGTGTTCAAGGAAAATAAGTGAAATCGTGTGTAGCCAATGCCTGCCCACGTGGTGCCAGGAGTCCTTAGGTAATAGTTGCCAAGTCGGCAATAAATCACAGCCCTCGCTATTGAAGCATCAAGAATCAGTGCCCATAGTGCTAAGCTGTCTATGCAAAACTGTGTCAATTATAAAAATAAAAAATAAATTAAGATAACATACCTTAATATCAACTGAACAAATTATACACAAAATAAGTCCGTCGTGTGTATGTAAACAAGGGCCATTTGGAGGTAGGCCCACCCGAGTACCCACTGTGTGTGTATTCTTCCAAATAGTGTAACGTACCCAGGTAACTAGTGCCCAGACACAGAAACTAGACGCCTCCACTGTAAGGAACTACTGTAGTGGGAAAATGCAAGTAATGTAATTAACAAGTGAACAAAACAAATTAAGAGTGCAACACTGGTAGCAACACTGCCCCATACAGCCTCCTCCAGGCCTGTCTCAAGTTGGTAACACCCACGGGCAACACCCCCGGTCAACCCCCGACGGTCAACACCCCACCTTGTAAGCACCACCACCACTGAACAGAAGTGTTCAACAAAAATGTCTTTGATAAAAACGTGCATAGAATGCAACATGAAGGTAGATTACCAACAGAGCTTTCAATGCCAACTCTGTCAGCAGCCATACACAAAAATGTGCCAACATGACTAATAATCAAATGAGAAATGGTCCCAGTGACCACTGTGTGTACTGGCTCTGCAAAAAGGTTGATGTAACTTTTTGAAGATGATGGAAATCCTGGATAAAACTCCCGCTGAAAACAGAGATCACTAATAAATGCCTGCATAGCAATTTCTAATGTCTTCAAACAAACTGTACATGACACCAAGGTACAACCAGATGCGGCACAGCTCGGTGTGGCAGTGGGCCTGAGCAGAGCACGGGTCGGGGACACCTGAGCAGGGGCGCGGAGTCGGGGACGCCTGAGCAGGGCGCGGAGTCGGGGGGCACCTGAGCAGGGTGCTGAGTCGGGGGCGCCTGAGCAGGGCGCGTAGTCGGGGGCGCCTGAGCAGGGCGCGTAGTCGGGGGCGCCTGAGCAGGGCGCGTAGTCAGGGCACCTGAGCAGGGCGCGGAGTCGGGGACGCCTGAGTAGGGCGCGGAGTCGAGGGGAGCTGAGTAGGGGCGCGAGTCGGGGACGCCTGAGTAGGGCGCGGAGTCGGGGACGCCTGAGCAGGGCGCGGAGTCGGGGGCGCCTGAGCAGGGCGCGGAGTCGGGGGCGCCTGAGCAGGGCGCGGAGTCGGGGGCGCCTGAGCAGGGCGCGGAGTCGGGGGCGCCTGAGCAGGGCGCGGAGTCGGGGGCGCCTGAGCAGGGCGCGGAGTCGGGGGCGCCTGAGCAGGGCGCGGAGTCGGGGGCGCCTGAGCAGGGCGCGGAGTCGGGGGCGCCTGAGCAGGGCGCCTGAGCAGGGCGCGAGTCGGGGCGCCTGAGCAGGGCGCCTGAGCAGGGCGCGGAGTCGGGGCGCCTGAGCAGGCGCGGAGTCGGGGCGCCTGAGCAGGGCGCGGAGTCGGGGGCGCCTGAGCAGGGCGCGGAGTCGGGGGCGCCTGAGCAGGGCGCGGAGTCGGGGGCGCCTGAGCAGGGCGCGGAGTCGGGGGCGCCTGAGCAGGGCGCGGAGTCGGGGGCGCCTGAGCAGGGCGCGGAGTCGGGGGCGCCTGAGCAGGGCGCGGAGTCGGGGGCGCCTGAGCAGGGCGCGGAGTCGGGGGCGCCTGAGCAGGGCGCGGAGTCGGGGGCGCCTGAGCAGGGCGCGGAGTCGGGGGCGCCTGAGCAGGGCGCGGAGTCGGGGGCGCCTGAGCAGGGTGCGTAGTCGGGGGCGCCTGAGCAGGGCGCGGAGTCGGGGGCGCCTGAGCAGGGCGCGGAGTCGGGGGCGCCTGAGCAGGGCGCGGAGTCAGGGGCTTGGAACGAGATTCTTGGAACTCCATATTCATCAAGAATTGTTAAAAACCACTATTGCAGGCCCTTCACATTCTGTGGAGATGAAGCCTAGATACTGGCGTTATCCCTGACATACTAAAAGCAGCAGAGATAGCACCATAGATAATGGGCTTGCCACAAAAGTCTCCCAGTCAAACTATCACTAACAGAGTAACCTCATTCATCTTTGCCAACATACAAGGACTGAAAACAAGAACAAACAATAAAGTACAGTTCATAAATGGCCTCCTCACGGAGTCAAATGCAGTATTTGGAGCTTTCACAGAAACCCATGCAGGGGAATTCTTGGACAGTGAGATCTGGATTCCAGGATATAACCTATACAGGTGTGACAGGAAAATTAGGTCACATGGAGGAGTGGGTCTGTATATTAGGGAAGACCTTGTGTGCTCGGAGCTCCTAAACGTTACAAATGAGGTGGTAGAGGTACTGGGATTAAAAAATAGAGAAAATAAATTTAGTGATTATTCTAATATACAAACCGCCAGATGCAACGGCTGAGGAATTCACAGAACAGATAAACAAAATAGAGAATAGCCTTGATAATTTGGAGAACCCAATACCTGATATTATCTTCTTAGGTGACTTCAACTTGCCTAGTCTCAGGTGGAGAATAGCAAACAATAATATTATACCAGGGAATCTATCAGGACCTAACCAACCACAGATTAGAGAACTACTTAGATTCTGTGACAAATTTTCACTCACTCAGCAGATATCGGAGCCAACGAGAAATAAAATATTCTCGATCTGGTCTTTACGAACAATGAAGACATTATCAGAGACATTACGATATCAGATACCACATATTCAGATCACAAGCTCATTGAAGTGCAAACTACCATCAATACTCAGAATAGACCTAAAACGTTGATAAAGCGAGAGGGGCTATTCAGTAAATTCAATTTAATAATAAAAGGATAGACTGGGAGATAATAAACAGGGAACTTAAAAACATTCCATGGGAAACTGTTTTAAGTAATAAAAGTCCTACAGAAGGAATAGAAAAACTGACTTCGGAAGCGTATCAAGTCTGTCTGAAACATGTTCCTTTGAGGAAAGCCAGAAAGAGATCCAACGTAGAAAGAGAACGCAGAAGACACTATAAACGCAGGAAAAGAATAACGGAACTGCTTATGCAGACACGAATTTCCCGTCAAAGAAGGAATAATTTAAATAGGGAGATTGAAGAAATCGAGCGGAAATTGAAACACTCATATGAAACTGAAGAAAGGCAGTTAGAACAGAAAGCAATTCAGGAAATAAAGAAAAATCCAAAATACTTCTTCACATATGCGAAATCAAAAGCAAAAACTACTGCCAGTATTGGACCTATTCGTACAAGTGAAGGTTCATACACGGAGGATGACAAAGAAATTAGTGAAATCCTAAAAAAGCAGTATGAGGACATGTTTAGCACTCCAATAAACAACATGAAAGTAGAAGATCCAGACAATTTCTTTATGCGTGATATCCAAACCCCTGTAAATATAACTGATATCAACACGAGCGCACTAAATTTTGAAAGAGAAATTGAAAACATGCCCATGCACTCGGCCCCAGGTCCAGACTCATGGAATTCAATATTTATAAAGAAATGCAAAGTGCCGGTAGCACAGGCACTCAGTATAGTGTGGAGGAAGAGCTTGGACACGGGAGAGATACCAGATGCACTTAAAGTAGCAGACATAGCCCCTCTACACAAGGGAGGGAGCAAAGCATTGGCAAAGAATTATAGACCAGTTGCACTAACATCGCACATAATAAAAGTATTTGAGAGAGTGATTAGGAGTCAGGTCACCAATTTCATGGAGACCAATGACCTTCACAACCCAGGCCAACATGGATTTCGAGCGGGAAGATCGTGCCTCTCACAGCTACTTGAGCACTACGATAAAGTCACTGAGGCATTAGAAGAAAAACAGAATGCTGATGTGATATACACGGACTTCGCAAAGGCTTTCGATAAATGTGACCATGGCGTGATAGCACACAAAATGAAGTCAATGGGAATAACCGGTAAAGTAGGACGCTGGATACTCAGTTTTCTGTCAAACAGGACTCAGCGAGTAACGGTCAACCATATAAAATCTAGTCCAAGTGCAGTTAAAAGCTCTGTACCTCAGGGTACAGTCCTTGCACCGCTGCTTTTCCTTATTCTCATATCAGATATAGACAAAAATACAAGTCACAGCTTCGTATCATCCTTTGCAGATGACACAAAAATCAGTATGAAAATTACCTCGGCTGAAGACATTGAAAAACTTCAAGCTGATATTAATAAAGTTTTCGACTGGGCATCAGAAAATAACATGATGTTTAACAGTGATAAATTCCAGGTACTCAGGTACGGTAAAAATGAGGACCTTAAACATAATACAGAGTACAAAACACAATCAAATGTGCCCATAGTAGGAAAACAGCATGTAAAGGATTTGGGAATAATGATGTCTGACGACCTAACGTTTAGGGAGCATAACCAAGCAAATATTGCGACAGCCAGAAAAATGATAGGATGGATTACGAGAACTTTCAAATCCAGGGATCACATCACAATGCTTGTACTCTTCAAGTCACTTGTGCTGTCCCGTCTTGAGTACTGTTCAGTACTCACTTCCCCCTTCAGAGCAGGAGAGATTGCTGAAATAGAGGGAATACAGAGAACATATACAGCACGTATAGACGCGATAAAGCACCTAAATTATTGGGATCGTCTCAAAGCTCTCCAAATGTACTCACTAGAAAGAAGACGAGAGAGATATCAAATAATATACACCTGGAAGATACTGGAGGGCCAGGTCCCAAATCTACACAGTAAAATAACAACGTACTGGAGTGAACGATATGGAAGAAAATGCAGAATAGAACCAGTGAAGAGCAGGGGTGCCATAGGCACAATCAGAGAACACTGTATAAACATCAGAGGTCCGCGGTTGTTCAACGTCCTCCCAGCAAGCATAAGAAATATTGCCGGAACAACCGTGGACATCTTCAAGAGGAAACTAGATTTATTCCTCCAAGGAGTTCCGGACCAGCCGGGCTGTGGTGGGTATGTGGGCCTGCGGGCCGCTCCAAGCAACAGCCTAGTGGACCAAACTCTCACAAGTCAAGCCTGGCCTCGGGCCGGGCTTGGGGAGTAGAAGAACTCCCAGAACCCCATCAACCAGGTATCAACCAGGTAACCACTCCATAAAGGAGGAAATAAGGCAGAGGCAAAAAATTACAGACCGATAGCACTAACATCGCACATCATAAAATTTTTTGAGAGAGTGCTAAGAAGTAAGATCACAAAATACATGGAATCACAGCATCTCCATAACCCTGGACAACGTGGTTTCAGAACAGGACGCTCTTGCCTGTCTCAGTTGCTGGACCACTATGATATGGCATTAGATGCTATGGAAGACAAACAAAACGCTGATGTAATTTACACAGATTTCGCAAAAGCCTTTGATAAATGTGACCATGGTGTTATTGCACATAAAATGCGTTCAAAAGGAATTACCGGAAAAATAGGCAGATGGATCTACAATTTCCTAACTAACAGAACCCAATGTGTAATAATCAACAAAATAAAATCCAGCCCATCAAAAGTGAAGAGCTCAGTCCCCCCAGGGTACTGTGCTTGCTCCAGTACTTTTTCTCATCCTCATATCGGACATAGACAAGAACACAACCTATAGCACTGTATCATCCTTTGCAGATGACACTAGGATCTTCATGAGAGTAGGCAACATAGAGGACACGGCAAACCTCCAATCAGATGTAGATCAGGTTGGGCTACAGAAAATAATATGGTGTTGAACGAAGATAAATTCCAGCTTATGCGCTATGGAAAAAAATGAAAATATAAAAACGGAAACCACGTACAAAACTCAGGCAAATCATAACATAGAACGAAAAGGCAATGTAAAGGATCTGGGTGTACTCATGTCGGAAGACCTAACCTTTAAAGAACACAATAAAGTAGCCGTCACAACTGCAAGAAAAATGACAGGTTGGATAACAAGAACTTTTCACACTAGAGAGGCTGTACTGATGATGATGATACTTTTCAAAATGCTTGTGCTGTCTAGAGTGGAGTACTGCTACACAATGACAGCCCCTTTTAAAGCAGGAGAAATTGCTGACCTAGAGAGCATGCAGAGATCCTTTACTGCTAGAATCCACACAGTAAAACATCTAAACTACTGGGACCGACTAAAGAGCCTAAATCTGTACTCCCTTGAGTGCATGCGGGAGAGATACATTATAATCTATACGTGGAAAATAATTGAGGGGCTGATCCCAAACCTGCCCACAGAAATAACATCACATGAGACCAGAAGGCATGGCAGGATGTGCAGAATACCCTGTTGAAAAATAGAGGTGCAACAGGTTCTCTGAGAGAGAACTCTATCAATATCAGAGGCCCTAGACTGTTCAACACGCTTCCGCTACACATAAGGGGCATAACTGGCAAACCCCTCACAGTGTTCAAGAGAGAACTGGATAAGCACCTCCAAAGGATACCTAATCAACCAGGCTGTAACTCATACGTCAGGCTGCGAGCAGCCGCGTCCAACATCCTGGTTGATCTGTCCAGCAACCAGGAGGCCTGGTCAACGACCGGGCCGCGGGACGCTAAGCCCCGGAAGCACCTCAAGGTAACCTCAAAGTAGGCCAAAGCTAGAATATGCAGCAGTTGTGTGGTGCCCATATCTTAAGAAGCACATCAACAAACTGGAAAAGGTGCAAAGACATGCTACTAAGTGGCTCCCAGAACTGAAGGGCAAGAGCTATGAGGAGAGGTTAGAGGCATTAAATATGCCAAAACTAGAAGACAGAAGAAAAAGAGGTGAGAAACCCAAAAATAACAAGAAGGTAGATGATAGCACTGAAAATCCCTGAGACGTGTACAATCACGCGGGCCTAGCAGAAGGCTGCCAAACACTACCAGTGGAACTATAGCCACACTGGGCAGACCCCCACCAGGCATGAAAATAAAAACAAAAGAAAAACCCCGCAAAAGTACACCGTCTCAAGAGGCAACAGGAACCGGTCGCCGCTTAGGTGGCAGGCTGTGCAACACCTTGACGCCCTAACCAGCACAATACCAATCCCTACCCAGGGCCAAACAAGGGCCCCAAACCCCAGCTGGCCCCAAGGGCGAGGCAAATGCCGAGCAGCAAGAACCTCTGAGGGAATGGTTCCCGAATGCCCCAGGGACGATAACCCTGTTATGCAAGGGCAGTACTCACAGGGCGCTTAGGGAAGTCAGCCACTAAGCACATGTAGCCCCGGCACTGATGAGGTACTCCTGGCCACCGCACAACACAACACATGGCAGTGAACGCCACACAAGGCAAACACCGCCTAGGAAACTGAGGCCAGAGAAGCGTCTATCCCGGTTGACATTAGCTTACGAACTGAAGCTTGGCAGCCGGCGCGGTAGGTCCGGGGCTCCCCCCCCCCCCTCTCGGGGCGGGGAGGGCTGCGCGGACGATCGGCGCAGCAGTAAAGTGTGATGTTTGCTTGTTTTCTTGTTTCCTTGGGATTGTGTGGAGTACAGTATCTACCTCTCTGTTCGGTTTTTTGTTTTAGTTTTTTACCATGTGGGGTTTGTTTTGTCATGCCTACCTTTCTGGGTGCCTGACCCCGGTCGATGGCAGATAATGAAAACCCCAACCACAAGAGGGTTTTCCAGTGCCATTGCTCCCTGAAACCTCTCTGAAGGGGCCAGGTTCTGGCGCTGGTCCCTGGTAGGTCTGAACTCCTTAGCTAATGTCCCGGTCTAATATAACATACATTAGCCCGATAAGTTCCAGGGAGCCTCCGGGGCTCACCCAGAAAATGACATTTCATTACATTCAACGCTGGTTTTTTCTGGGATGAGGGGTTTTTGTTCTGGCCCTTTTTGAGGTTCACCCCTTTGATGGCATGGGGGGGGGAGGGTAATGGCCTGTCCTGCCAGATTTTGGTCCCACAATTTGTGGGCCTTTCAGGTAGTTTCCTGGGGCCTATGGTGGAGTTGGGTCCAGTTTTGTCGATTTTGGCGATTTGGAGGATGATACCATGATGATTATTGCTAGAATATCCTCCTGAAAAATATGAAAATAACGTATTTAGTAAATAGATCTAATTGGCACCATATCAAAGTATAATGAAAGTCAAAGTTAGTTAATTTACAAATTATTCATCTGACTTTATCCTGGCCAGTATTATTCACACCATTTTGAGAGTCCAACATATCTACTCATTAGTATAAAATGTGTGAAATTCCATTCGGTTTTAGTTCGATTCAAATAACTACTTGCCTTTTAGTGCCACTAGGTATCCTTGTTATGAGTCTAGGAACCTCAATGGTTATATCTAGTACAGAACCCTATTTTATATCTTTGTAAAAAAAAAATATATATATATTATTCAAAAGTATTATCTTGCAATTACATCAATTAAAATAGTATATTTATAAATCGAAAAGAATATCCTGACATAGAATATGTCTACATCTCAGAGAAGTAAAGTCTACAGATACCGACAACCAGATTACAACTTACTCTGTGACTGATCATTGTTATTCAAACCATTTCAATTTTAATTTCAAACACTTGACATGAAGGTAGACTTGGAAGTTTGTGTACTAGCATGTTTTAAATTTATCTTTATATACATTATCTTCCATACATGATCATTGGACTGCACACCATACCCGTTTCTTGTTCAAAAATTCCCACACATGAGGTTTGGATATGTAAGGTGCCACAACAACTGATTTTGACCATACCAAAATTGGATTGATAAGAATGTATTCCATTTTCTAAATTAGGACTGAACTGAATCTTATACTCTTGAAATGTTTGTTTTAAAAGTTGTAAGTATTTCCTCCTCCACAAGCATGTCTCTCACTATTTGACGGCCAATTAAATAAATATCACAATAACAATTTTCATAAAAAATATCACCTCGAAAAGTATCTCCAGGTAGGTGAAACACTCTGGTTGTAAACGATTAATCATTCTAAATACCACTTACAAAACTTTTGTATAAATTCATCACTTCTTATAACTTCCATTTTATGTTCTACCGGGGAAAGAACACCACTACAAATTTGTTTTTTT
>WNGS01042026.1:0-13608 GCA_020271785.1 Procambarus virginalis | reverse complement strand
ACGGCGCTGCAAAACGCCGCTTCGGTCGCCGCTCTGATGCTGACCACCGAGTGCAGGGTTGCCGAAGCGCCGAAGGAAGAAGCGCCGATGCCCGGCGGGCGGCGGCATGGGTGGTATGGGCGGCATGGGCATGGACATGTAATGTCCGTGCGGCTGAGCTTTTGCTCAGGCAAGCCCAAGCAAGTCGAAGCAAGCCAATGGGCCGCGCAAGCGGCCCATTTCTTTTGTCGCGCCGCGCAAGCGGCCCATTTCTTTTGTCGCGCCGCGCCAGCGGCCCCGCTCTCCCCCCGCTCTTATGCTCCTGCCGGCAGCGCGGCTGACGCGCAGCTCGCGCTCGTGTCTTCGCGTATGTGCTTGGTGAAGTAGTGGATGAAGAAGCCGGCCATGCCCAGCACAATCAAGATCACGGCTGCGCTCATCAGGCCATAGTCGGTGGTGAGAAAGTCTTTCCAGGCTTGCATGTTCGTCTCCTCGGTTTTGGGCGACACCGTCGCGACCTTGATATGAGACACCCGTTGGGTCTCGGCTTTTCTGCGCCAGATCAAGGATGGCGCGCCCCTGTTCGCCACCTGCAGAAGCGGGCCGTCGGCGCAAATGCCGCTGTTGCAAAGCGGGCGCTTGGGCTAAAGTTGCTTAAATGAAAACCTTGCCGTGTTAGCACACGCTCACTCGATCAACTCATGACCGCATCAGAGCCGCTGCAACGTTTCGTCGAAGACGCACTCGCCCTCGCGCCGAGCTGGTTGCACGAGGTGTCGCAAGACGCTCTCCAGGTTCTGCTCGACTCTCACAACCCCGCCCTCGTTTCCTTGCCGCGCGACGCCGTGGCAGGGGCCATCATCGCCATGCAGTCCTCGTCGCGCCGCTTGATCGACGGCTTCGTCGTCGAGCTGCGCCAGCGCATCGACAGCGCGACAAGCGACACGCGCGGCCACGCCAGCCGCAGTCTGAGCAGCGACATCGGCGACTGGCAACTGGTCGACGCCACTGCGGCTGAACAAGACATCGAAGTGCTGCGCGCCCATCCAATTGGCTGACAGCCATGCTGAAGCGGAACTGCTGGAGCTGATGGCTCGCACATCCACACTGGCGGCGACAGCGCCGTCAGCAAGGACGCCAACCCGATCCGCCCCGAGGTGATCGCCCGTGCGCTCTGGAGCGCCATCGAAGCCCTGGGGCTGCAACCGCAGGCTCGCCTGGCCTTGATGCGCGGTTTCAGCCAGCCGCTGGCCAGGCGCCTGAAGACCGTCTATGCCGACGCGCTGCGCCAGCTCGAAGCATGGGGCGTGAAGCGAGCCAGCTACCGCGCCGTCCTCACGCCGTCTGCGGGGCGCGAAGCCGATCCGCCGAACTCCGGCTTCGATGTCACCCGACCCGGCGCTTTCGAAGACCTGAGAACCGCGGCTTGGCAAGCTCATGCGAGCCAGGGCGGCCCTGCGGGGTCATTGCAACGCGGCTCCGGGCAGGGCGTCGGCGGAGGCATGGGCGGCACTGGACGTGGCGGCTGGGAGCGCGTCGACGGCGGGCTCATCCACCTCAATCAAGCCAGCGGCGCGCACGGCCCGGCCGGGGTACTGCTTGGCACGCAAGCGCAGGCGCGATTGAACGCCGTGTTGCAGCAACTGCTGGCTGCGGCGCCTTACCTGGGTACGGTGTCCGCGCCGACGCCAGGCCCTGTCGGCATGCCTGCATCGTCGCCTGCTTCTACGTCTGCTTCTACGTCTGCTTCTTCGTCTGTTTCTGCGCTGGGGTCGACACCGCGACGCATCGCCGTCGACAACCTGATTCGCGCCCACGAGGCGCAGCTGATGGCCGCTGCACGGCACAACCAGGACCGCGAAGTCATGGCCTTGCTGGCCCAGCTGTTCGACAAGATCCTCAGCGACCCGCGTCTGCTACCCGAGGTGCGCACCGTGCTGGGTCGGCTGCAGGCCAGCGTGCTGCAAGTCGCCCTGGCCGACACCCGTTTGCTTGACGACTACCACCACCCGACCTGGCAGCTACTCAACGCGATTGCCAGCCACACGCTGGGCTACACCGACCCCGGCGACCGCCGCCTCAGGGCCTTTCTGGCCGGGCTGGATATCCCGATCCAGGAACTCGTGCACCAGCCGGATGCCGATACGGCCGCGCACCAGCGCGCGCTGCATCAGGTACAGGCCCTGATCGACGAGCATCTGCGCAGCGAGCGCGAGCAGATCACCGAGGTGATCGACAAGCTCCATGTGGCCACCGCGCGCAACCAGATTGCCCCCATCGTGCACCAGCAGATCGTTTCGCAGCTGGCAAGCGTCGATCTCGACGACCCCCTGCGCCGCTTTCTCTACGGCCCCTGGGTGCAGACCGCCGCCGCGCGGGCTGCGCTGGAGGGCGCGCAAGGCGCGCAGCCCTTCCTCGACACCGTCGAGCTGCTCGCAAAGAGCCTGCAGCCGCCGTCTTCGGTGAGCGGGCGCAGCCAGCTGCTGCAGCGCATTCCGAAAGTGGTGCGCCAGCTGCGTGAGGGCATGGCCTTGACCAAGATACCGGACGGCGAGCGCGATGCGCTGATGGGCGCGCTGATGGCGCGCCACCACGAGTTGCTGAGTCGCCCTCTGCAAGCCGCCGATGCGCCCGGCGATTTGAGCCCCGAAGACATCGTGCAGCGCCTGCGCGACGAGCCCGAATACGAACCGGACGACGCACGCCAGGGCAGCAACTCCGTGCTCGACATCGCCTCGCTCGACACGGTGCCGGCCGACCTGCTCGACCAGGCCCAGACTGGCACGCAGTCAGCCCGTGACGATTGGCTGCAACGCGCTCAGCCCGGCCTGTGGGTGCAGCTCTACTCGGGTGGTGACTGGTTGCGGCTACGGCTGCTCTGGCAAAGCCCGGACGGCGCGCACTGGGTGTTTGGTGGCCCCGCATCGGGCCAGGCCCGTGCCCTGACGCACCGCGCCCTGCAACGCCTGGCCGACGAATGCCTGGCGCAACCGCTGGAGGCACGCAACCTCGTCGAGCGCGCGGTCGATGCGCTGCTGGCTGAAATCGCGGGCCAGCAAGGGCAATGAAGGCGCGGTGGATCTGCGCCACGCTCGGGGCCTTGAGCCTGGCCGTGCATGCTGAAGCGATGCCCCCTGCATCAGTGGCCACATCAGCGGCTGCGTCAGCGCGCCTGCACGCTCAAGTGCCGCCAAACCGCCCGCGTATCGGGCTGGTGCTGTCGGGCGGGGGCGCGCGCGGCATCGCGCATGTCGGCGTGCTCAAGGTGCTGGAGCGTGAACGCATCCCGATCGACGTGATCGCCGGCACTTCAATGGGCGCCATCATCGGTGGGCTGTACGCCAGCGGCATGACGGCCGACCAGATCGAGGCCGAGCTGACCCGGGTGAACTGGGACAAGGTCTTCGCCAGCCGCGTCGAGCGCACCGAACTGTCGCAACGCCGCAAAGAGCAGGATTTTGAAGTCTCGCCGCTCATCGAGATGGGTTTGCGCGACGGCGAATTCCACGCCCCGCTCGGCCCCTTGTCGAGCCGCGGGCTTGAGCTGCTGCTGCGCCACTACACACTGCCGGTGCGCAATGTGAGCGACTTCGATCACCTGCCCATCCCGTTTCGCGCGGTCGCCACCAATATGGAAACCGGCGCGCCCGTGGTGCTGCAAGACGGCGACCTGGCGTTGGCGCTGCGCTCAAGCATGTCGGTGCCCGGCGTGTTCGCGCCCACCGAAGTGAATGGCCGTGTGCTGGGCGACGGCGGGCTGGTCGACAACCTGCCTGTCGACGTGGCCCGCTCAATGGGCGCCGACGTGCTCATCGTCGTCAACATCGGCACGCCGATAGGCGGACGCGACTCGCTCACATCGATCGTGGGCGTCACCACGCAGATGATCAGCATCCTGACCGAGCAAAACGTGCAGCGCAGTCTGGCCACGCTCAAACCCACCGACGTATTGATCGCACCCAAATTGCAGGGCCTCACATCGGCCGACTTCAATCGCACCCCGATCTCATCTCGCTGGGGCAATTGCAGGCCGAAGCGTTTGTGTTTCGGCTCGCCCCGCTGGCGCTGGCGCACGCCGACTACGCCAACTGGCGCCAGGCTCGCTTGCCGCCCGAAGCCTCGAACCCAACGCTGGCCTTCGTGCGCTTCGAGGGCACGCGAGACACGCACCCTGAGCAGCAGGCTCAAGTGCTTGAATCGCAACCCGGGCAGGCGTTTGACGAAGCCCGCGCCGTACGCGACGCCCGCAAACTGGCGGCCAGCGGCGATTACATGCGCGCCGACTACCAGCTCAAGCGCAACGCCGCCGGCGCAGAAGGGCTGGTCTTCGATCTGGAAGAAAAGCCCTGGGGCCCAAACTACCTCTACATGGGGCTGGACGTGGCCACCGACACGCGCGGCTACAACAAGTTCAACGTCAAGCTCGCGCACAACCGCCACTGGCTGGACGAGCATGGCAGCGAGTGGCGCAATATGCTGAGCCTGGGCACGCTGCCGCAATGGTCCACCGCGCTGTATCGCCCGTCCGATCGCCCCTACGCCTTCGGCCTGCGCCCCTTGTTGCGGCCTATGGCGCCATTTCGGGCGAGCAGATCCAGGTCTATTCGGAGAACAGCGCATCCATCGCCGGCGAGGTCGGGCGCTACGAGCTGAACGGTGGGCTCGACATCGGCACAGCCTGGCGCGAGCTGGCGAGCTGCGCCTCGGGGTCTACCAAGACCGCTACCGCGACAGCCCCAAGCTGTATTCAAGCGAATACGCCGGCCCGGCGCAGACGCTGCGCGTGCACGAAACCGGTGTGCGGTTGCGCGCGGTGTTCGACCAGCTCGACTATGCCTTCTTCCCGCAGCACGGCGGGCGCACGGTGTTCGAGGTGCAGCACGGCTATCTGGGCGACTCGGCGAGCCGATCGCTCGACGACAAGGCGGTGTTCTCTCGTGTCTATGGCGACAGCACCGTCGTCTACAGCTGGGGCAAGCACACGCTCGATTTCAACGCACGCTTCGGCGTGTCAAGCCAGAACACGGCGCCCGGCCTGGGCCGCTTCAACCTGGGCGGATTTCAGCAACTTTCGGGTTACTCGCCCAACCAGATCAATGGCAACAACATGCTGTTTGGGCGCATGGGCTACTACTACCGGCTGGGCGCGCCGGCCTATGCCCGGGCCTACTTTGCCGGCGGCTCGATCGAAGCGGGCAACGCCTGGAGCCAGCGCGGCGACATCAACATCAACCGCCTGCGCCGCAGCGTCAGCGCCTACCTGGGCGCCGACACGGCTCTGGGGCCCATTTATCTGGCCACCACCTACGCACCCAACATCGGCGGCAGCATCGTCTTCTTCATCGGTCGGCCCTGACTTGTCAACACGGCGTCACATCGGCTGCCGACCATAGGCAGTTTGACCCAGCATCCCGATGCCCGACATGAGCGCGAAACCCCTGACCGACCAAGAAGCGCTGCTGCAGCGCATTCACCGTGACCTGATCGACAGCTACGACGAAGAGCTGGAGCTGGAGCTCGAAGACCGGGAGTTCACCGACGCCAACGCGGATGGCCTGCGCAGCCTCAGTGCGGACGAGAAGGCTGATCGGCACGTGTACTTTCAAGAACTGTTCCGCCTGCAGGGCGAGTTGGTCAAGCTGCAGGACTGGGTGGTGCACACCGGCCACAAGGTTGTGATCTTGTTCGAAGGCCGCGATGCCGCCGGCAAGGGCGGTGTGATCAAGCGCATCACGCAGCGCCTCAACCCGCGCGTGTGCCGCGTGGCCGCCCTGCCCGCACCCAACGACCGCGAGCGCACGCAGTGGTACTTCCAGCGCTACGCCTCACACCTGCCCGCAGCCGGCGAGATCGTGCTGTTCGACCGCAGCTGGTACAACCGCGCTGGCGTCGAGCGCGTGATGGGTTTTGCTCGGATGCCGAGTACGAAGAGTTCTTTCGCAGCGTGCCCGAGTTCGAGAAAATGCTGGTGCGCTCGGGCATCCAGCTCATCAAATACTGGTTTTCGATTACCGACGACGAGCAGCATTTGCGCTTTTTGGGCCGCATCCACGACCCGCTCAAGCAATGGAAGCTCAGCCGATGGACATGGAATCACGCCGCCGATGGGAGGCCTACACCAAGGCCAAGGAAGTGATGCTGGAGCGCACCCACATCCCTGAGGCGCCCTGGTGGGTGGTGCCGGCGGTGGACAAGAAAAAAGCGCGCCTCAACTGCGTGGCCCATTTGCTGAGCCAGATGCCCTACCACGAGATCGAACGCACGCCGGTGACGCTGCCCGAGCGCGTGCGCCACGAAGACTACTTCCGCCAGCCCGTGCCGGACGCGATGAACGTGCCGCAGATCTACTGAGCACGCCGCCCAGCCAGGCGAGGCGTCTGTCGATGTCAGGCTGCTTCTGTCGGCAACTCGTCGCCACCGCCTTCGCCCTGGTCGCTCTCATCGCTCTCTTCGCCGAACTCGCCCTCCAGCGGCGGCAAGTCCGGCATATCGATCTTGGGCGCAGCCAGCACCCATTGGCGCAGCGTCACGGCCACGTCTTCCAGGCCGGTCTTGTTCAAGGCCGAGAACAAGGTCATGCCGAGGTCGGATGCTTCGGTGGCGATCTCGCCGAGCACCGCCTGCGCCGCTTCAAGCGCGCGCGCGCCTTCAGAACGCGAGAGCTTGTCCGCCTTGGTCAGCAGCACCAGCAGCTTCACCTCGCCCGTGCTCACGCGCGGCGCCACGTATTGCAGCAAATTGCGATCGATCTCGGTAAACCCCAGGCGCGAATCGACCATCATGACCACGCCGGCCAGATTGCGTCGCACGTCGAGGTAATGCGCCATCACGCGCTGCCAGCGCAGCTGGCGGCCTTGGGGACGGCGGCGTAGCCGTAGCCGGGCAAGTCGGCCCAGTGGGCATCGGCCGCATCGCGCGGACCGAGCTCGAACAGATTGATGTGCTGGGTGCGCCCGGGGTCTTGGATGCAAAAGCCAGCCGCCGCGTCTGCGCCAGCGTGTTGATAGCGGTGGATTTGCCCGCGTTCGAGCGCCCCACAAAGGCAATCTCGGGCAGATTGCTCTGCGGCAGGTGCTTCAGCTCGGCAGCCGTCGTCAGGAAACGGGCGGTGTGTGCCCAACCCAGCGCCGCTTTGGCCTCGGCTTGAGCGTCAAGAACGGGAGCGGGGGACGAAGGGGCTAGCGGGGCGTCGGGCATGCGGCATTGTAGAGATGCCGGCCAGACACCCGCCAAGCGCCCGCCCCCCCTTGATTCGGGGCGGGCGGGCGTCGGTAGCCTGCTACATGCTACGTGCTAAGTGCTACCTGCTACCGGTTACCGGGCAACGACACGGCGGCGCGCCACGGCGCCGATGCCAAGCACGCCGGCCAGCATCAGGGCATAGGTCGAAGGCTCGGGGACGGCAGCGCTAACGTAGCCAGACATGAAGCCGAAGTTGAGCGGGCCTTTGGGCACCGCGTCCGTGACAGGCGCCACATTGCGCCACCAAGGCTCGTAGGCAAAATTAGGCGGCGAGTTGGCCGCCAGCAAGGGTCTACCTCCAGAGCGAACGACACTTCCCCGTCAAACGGGTCTGAGGTGTATGTATCAACCGCACCGAAGTCGAAGAGTTTCTGGCGCCCATAGTTGTTCGATTGGGTGGAGATGTCTGCAAACACTCGGCCGTGAGCCAGATCGACCTCGAAGTTCGAGAAGACCGAGTAGGCAGAATTGCGCGTGACCGTCATCGAAGAGCCCGATGCAAACAAAGTGGCAAGGAGCCGTCGTCAGCAAAGGTGGCATTGGTCAGGGGTTGCTCGACGTAGGTCAGAAGGCCGCGTCGGCCAGCCGCTTGCCTTGTGTCAACGTAGGGAGAGTACAGACCGCTCGTGCTGGTGGAGCCAGCCGTCGCCTCGATCGAGATACCCTCGATGTCGCCGATGGCAGCGAAGTCAAGCGACTCGCTGAACCTCAGGGTGCCCTCGGTAAAACTGTATGCAGCAGACGCTGCATGGGCTGCGAAAGCGGTGGCAAAGGCCACGGCCAACTTCATAAATCGAGCTGCTTGGCTCATGTATTCCTCCTGTGATTGACGGATCGTTGGCCCGACAGGGGTACCCGTCACGCACCTCTTTGGGCCGAGTCGTGCAGCGTGATGCCTGACTCACGGATCAGAATACCCAGAGGATCCATTCACGTCTAGAAGAACATTCTGCGCCACCACCCTGAAGGAAAGGGCGCGCATCCAACTTGCTGATTGAAACGGCATCGCCGCCGCGCCGAATCGAGAAGCCCGAAGCGGCCACCAGGATGCGGGTCAGTGCGCCCGACGGGCTGAGGTCGACGCCAGCTCATGCGCTGCGGTGCGCCCCTGCGCAGGGGCGCCGCCCTGGTTTGCACGGCATGCGCGCCGGCCATGTAAAATCGGCCGGTTATGCGCCTCGCCGCCAAGATGCCTCCGGTCTGGGGTCTCCGAGTTGCTAGCAAGGCCCCCAACAAGTCAACAACACGCCGACCAGCCCATGAAGCCCTTTGCCTTTGTCGCCAGCCTGCTGAATTCCACGCTGCTTCCCGCCGTCATGGCGGTCGCCCTTGTGTCGGGTGCTGCACATGCCGCCGATGCCAAGATCGTTCAGGGCGATGCCAAGAAGGGCGAAGCAGCCGCACAGGTTTGCCTGTCCTGCCACTCGGCCGACGGCTCACGCGGCGCGCCGACCTATCCGATCCTGCAAGGCCAGGTCCCGCAATACATCGTGAAGCAGCTGACCGAGTTCAAAGAAGGCAAGCGCCAGAACGCCATCATGAATGGCATGGCGGCGGCCCTGAGCCCCGAGCAGATGCGCGATATCGCCGCCTTCTACGCCAGCAAGAAGGCCAAGGGCGGCGCTGCCAAAGACAAAGACCTGGTTGTGCTGGGTGAAAAAATCTACCGCGGCGGTGTGGCCGAAACCAAGGTGCCGGCCTGCTCGGGTTGCCACAGCCCGAATGGCGCCGGCATCCCAGCTCAATACCCGCGACTGGCCGGTCAGCACCCCGAGTACATCGTGGCGCAGCTGAACGCCTTCCGCGCCGCCAGCTTCAGCACGGCGGCAACCAACACAGCCACGCCCCCGCGCAAGAACAGCCAGCAGATGATGGATGTTGCGGCGCATCTGACCGACAAGGAAATCGCTGCCTTGGCGGACTACATCGCCGGTCTGCGTTAGCCCTGTCGCGCAAGCCTGTGTTCAGCTTGCGCCATTGATCATTCAGCAAGAGGGCGGGCCCCACCAGGGAGACCGCCCTTTTTGTTTGGCTTATTGTTTGGCTCATTGCTTGGCTCACCTGGTGCAGCCCGATCACGCCCTCCCACATGACCACGGCCACCGCTCCCCGCCCCGCCCCGCGCCACAGCCTGTGGCGCGACACCACCGAGCTGCTGTCGTCGATGCGCTTTGCCATCGCCTTGCTCACGGTCATCTGCATCGCCGCAGTGATCGGCACGGTGATTCAGCAGCACCAGCCCGCCCCGAACTACGTCAATCAGTTTGGGCCGTTCTGGGCGCCGCTGTTCGGCATGCTGGGCCTGTATTCGGTCTACAGCTCATGGTGGTTCCTGCTGATCCTGGCGTTTCTTGTCGCGTCGACCAGCCTGTGTATCGCGCGCAATGCACCGAAGATTCTGGTCGATTTGCGCACCTACAAAGAAGACATCCGCGACAAGAGCCTGCTGGCGTTCCACCACAAGGTTGAGGCCGCCACCAACGAGTCGCCCGAACAAGCGCAGTCGCGCATCGGCGCGCTGCTGCTGGCCCGTGGCTGGCGCGTGAAGGTGCAGACGCGTCCGCACGGCGTGATGCTGGCCGCCAAGAAGGGCACGGCCAACAAGATCGGCTATATCGCGGCGCACTCGGCCATCGTGCTGATCTGCCTGGGCGGACTGTCGGATGGCGACCTGATCGTGCGCATCCAGATGTGGGCGCAGGGCCTGACCCCCATCGCCACGGTGCGATCAACCCGCAAGACCCCAAGCATCGATTGAGCGCGCACAACCCAGCGTTTCGCGGCAACGTGCCCGTCGCCGAGGGCGACCGCGCCAATGTGGCAATGATCAGGCTGCCTTCGGGCACGCTGCTGCAGCCGCTGCCCTTCGATATCGAGCTGAAGAAATTCAAGGTCGAGTACTACAACACCGGCATGCCAAGCTGTTCGCGTCTGACGTGGTGATCCACGATCACGAAACCGGCGCGGCGCAAGCGGGCACCGTGCAGGTCAATCACCCGCTCATCTACAAAGGTGTGGCGATCTTCCAGTCGAGGCTTTGAAGACGGCGGCTCGCGCGTCACGCTGCGTGCACACGCCGCTGGGCACGGGGGCCCCACCCGTTGCGCTGCGCGGCACCATCGGCAGCGCACAGGTCTTGCCTGCTGCGGTGTCGGGCGACCCGCCGCTGATGCTGGAGCTCACCGATCTGCCGTGCATCAATGTCGAGAACCTGGGCGCGCCCGATGCGGCTGCGCCGGGTGTGGATGTGCGCAAGGTCGATCTGGCCGCACAACTTGCCTCGCAGCTCGGCAAGCAGATGGGGTCGGGCGACAAAAGCCAACGGAGCGCACAATCTGCAAAACGTCGGCCCCTCGATCAGCTACAAGTTGCGCGGACGCATCGGGCCAGCACGCGAGTTCCAAGAACTACATGTGCCGCCCGATCACGCTCGACGGCCAGCGGTGCTGCTGGCCGGCATGCGCGAGAAGCCCAGCGACCCGATGCGCTTCTGCGCAATCCCGGCTGACGAAGACGACAGCGCCCACTGGCTGGCTGCGCCATGCGCGCGCCGCGCTGGCCAACCCTGCCACTGCGCGCCGCAGCGGTGAAGCGCTACGTGGCCATCGCAGCCCCTGCCGAGACGCCCGATCTGGCGCCGCAACTCGCCAGCTCGGCAGGCCGCGCGCGTGGCGCTGTTCGCCGGCGCTGAAAGCGTCAGCCCGATGCACCAGCGCCCGGCGGGCTGCAAGGCGTCGCTCTGATTTCATTGAAGCCAGCGTGCCGGCTGCCGAGCGCAAGCGGGCCTCTGAAGTGATCATCCGCATCGTCAACGGCACGCTGTTCGAGCTGCTCAACGTGAGCCGCGAAGCAGCGGGGCTCAAAGCCCGCCCCCCCGACGAGGGCCGCGCGCAGCTTCATGACGCTGGCCGTGCTGTCGCTTGTCCGACTCGTTTTCTACCCCTCCTGCCCGTCTGGATCGAACTCGACGGCTTCGAGCAGGGCCAGGCCAGCGTTGTTCCAGGTGGCCAAGGCGCCTGGGCAGAACGTGGTCTATACTGGCGCTGTCTGTTTGCTGACGCTCGGGCGTATTCGCCATGCTCTACATTCGCGAGCGTCGTTTGTGGGTCTGGCTGCAAGCGGACTCGGATGCGGCACCGTCACCACACCCCACCACACCCGGGCTGCGAGCCGCGTTCTCAAGCAACCGCCAGACGCTCGACACCGAACCAAGAGTTCGAAGACCTCAAAGCGCCGCACTGATCAAGCCCGCCGGCAACGTGGAGACCCCATGAACACCACCACACTCACCCGCTCCCCTCGCCCTGTCGGGTCTGGTCAAGCTGCTGACCCGACGCAGCCTGTTCGACCTGGCTGTTCGCTGCCGCATCCTGTCGCGGCGCGGGCTATGCCTTCCACGCGCTACCGCCGCCTTCGATGGACGCCTACGAAGCCGGCATCCTGGCCGGCGCCGTTGCCCGTGATGATCGGCCTGGGCTGGTTCTGGGGCTCGCTGCGCACGCTGATGCTGCTGGTGGCCGGGGCGAGCCTGCTGTCGATCACGCCTCTACAGCCGCAAGGTGGACGACTTCGGTGTCGACCTCAGCCAGGCTGGCCGATCACGGTGGTTCTGGCTCAAGTATGTGTGTCGAGCCAGAGCGGCCATCTTGTGGATGTGCGTGCTGTTCTGGATGAGGCACCTGTTCTATTGGGTGGGCTTCTTCTCGACCAGCCCGCCAGCCCGCAGCCCAGCGCCTGGGCGGCCGCATCGCGGTGGCGGGCGTGTTCCATGGCGGCTCACCGGCACGCTGGTGCGCTGGTTCGAGAGCCATCAGATCGGCCCCGACATCGGCCACATCCCGGTCAGCAATCTGTACGAAGTGTTCGTGCTGTCTTTGCTGGCTGACGACGCTGGTTCTGATCTGTACTACGAACAACACTTTGTCGGCGCGCGCAGCCAGCATGCGCAGCCTGGGCGCCTCGTGATTGCTGGTGGTCAGTGCCGCCGTCGGCTTTTTTGCTGTGGGTACGCCGTGGCGCGCTCGGCCAGCAGCATTCAAACCCCTGGTGCCGGCGCTGCAAAGCTGGTGGATGAGATCCACGTGCCGCCAACTTCATCGGCTGTACGGGACCGTTCCGCTGGCCGCCATGGTGGCGCTGGCCTACCTGCTCAAGACGGGCCACGCCGCGGGCGCTGGTCAACGGGCTGATCGTGTGCCGGGAGCGTCGACGTTGGTGCTGCTGGCCTTTGGCTGCTGGCGAATGTGCAGCCCGATACCGGTGGAAAGCGATCAAGTCTGCGGCGCGCATGTCGGGCAGCTGGACGGTGTTCTTCGCGCTGTGCGTTGGCATTGCGCAGTGCCACTGGCCGAGCGCCTACCGCCGGTGGCGGTGCTCGACGACGTGACTGTACAAGGCCATCGCCGTAGTGTTTCGCGTTCTTCACCATCGCGACCATTCTGGGCGCACGTGGGCGGGCTGAAGCGCTGGGGCGGCTACTGGAGTCGGGACCCGAAGGAAACCTGGGGCGCTGACTCGTATGGCTCAAACTACGGCCGCCCTGGCTGACATGCGCCTCATGAAGGCTCGCCTGCGCGGCGCCGTCTGGCAGCCTGGTGGGCGCTGAGTGGCCATGCTGGTCCACGACCTTTGCCTTCCTGGGCGTGAACATGTTCCCCTGTCGGGCCTGCACTCTTACGGCAGCTCTGATCGGATCATCTGGAGTGGGCATGCCGTCGCTGCGAATAGCCTGTCTGTGCGCCGAATGGTGCGGCACCTGCCGCGACTACCGTGCCGCGTTTGCCGAGTTGCAGCAAGCCCTGCCCCAGCACCACTGCCCGAGTGATCGACATCGAAGACGAAGCCGACTTCGGGGTGATATCGATATCGCAACCTTCCCGACGCTGTTGGTGGCGCACCAGGGCAGCGTGCTGTTTGCCGGCCCGGTGTTGCAGCGGCTCGCCGATGCGCAGCGCCTGATCGAAGCCATCGGCGCAACCCTGCAAGCCGACCGAAAGCCCGCGCCTCTGCAACTGCCTGCCGACCAGCTCGCGGCATATGCTGCACTCGCCACGCAAGCTGGGCTGAGTGCTCGGCCATGCTGCGCGTGCACGCCTGACTGGTCAACGCCCCCTTTTTGCCCCGAGATGACACAACGCCGATCAGTACACTGCAGTGACCTCAGTGCCGTCTGGTCTTTTGCCATGCGACTCGCCAAGAAGCTTCTCATCACATTCATCGCTCTCGCCGCCTTGCTGATCGCATCGGGCCTGGGCATCGCGCAATACTTCAGCCGCGAACAAGCTGCCGTGACGAAGGCCGAGGCCGAAGCGAGCTTGCGCGCGGCCATCGCTGGATGAAAGCTCACGAAGCCGATGTCCTGGACGACGGCACCAGGCCTTGTGGCGC
>WNGS01042019.1:0-17262 GCA_020271785.1 Procambarus virginalis | reverse complement strand
GGCCTATAGCCTTATTGATCACATCCAACTCTAGTAAACATTTCTTTACTCTCCCCGCTGTATCTCAATGTCTTCCAGTGGTTCCTGGTTAGCTATTCCCGCTCTTACCTCTGGAATTTCTCCTTGCTCGAAGGTGAGACCTCCTGGAATTTCTTATTCAACTCCTCACACCAGATGGAATCTCCCCATGGGTTCTAAAGGAAGGAGCAAGAGAACTGTGCCTACCACTCTCCATAGTGTATAACAAATCACTGGCAACAGGGGAACTGCCAGATATTTGGAAAGCAGCTAACATAGTCCGATATAAAAAAGGGGATAGACAGGAGGCACTGACTACAGGCCAGTGTCCCTAACCTCATACCATGCAAGCTGATGGAGAAGATTGTGCGAAAAAAACTAGTGGAGCATCTGGAGCGAAGGAACTTTGTAACACAGCACTCAACATGGGTTCAGGGATGGCAGTCCTGCCTCACAGGGTTACTTGAATTCTACGACCAGGCAACAAAAATAAGGCAAGAAGAGAAGGGTGGGCAGACTGCATTTTTTGATTGTCAGAACGGCTTTGATACAGTGCCACACAAGAGGCTAGTGCGAAAGTTGAGATGCAGCTGTAGTGAAAGGGAAGGTACTCCGGTGGATAGAGGTACCTAAGCAACAGGAGACAACGAGTCTGTGTGAGGGGTAAAGTCTCAGATTGGCGAGACGTTACAAGTGGAGTCCCGCAGGGGCAGTCCTTGGACCTATACTGTTTTCTGGTATATGTAAATGATCTCCCAGAGGGTATAGATTCGTTCCTCTCAATGTTTGCCGACGATGCAAAATTATGAGGAGGATTGAAACAGAGGATGATAGTAGGAGGCTACAAGATGACCTATAGACCTGATGAATGGTCCAACAAATGGCTGTTGAAGTTCACCCAAGTAAATGCAAAGTAATGAAACTAGGCAGTGGAAAAGGAGGCCAGACACAGGATACAGAATAGGTGATGAAGTACTTAATGAAACAGACAGAGAGAAAGATCTAGGAGTTGATATCACACCAAACCTGTCTCCTGAAGCCCACATAAAGAGAATAACGTCTGCGGCATATGCGAGGCTGGCTAACATCAGAACGGCGTTCAGGAACCTGTGTAAGGAATCATTCAGAAACTTGTACACCACATATGTAAGACCAATCCTGGAGTACGCGGCCCCAGCATGGAGCCCGTACCTTGTCAAGCACAAGACGAAGCTGGAAAAAGTCCAAAGGTATGCTACTAGACTAGTCCCAGAACTAAGAGGCATGAGTTATGAGGAAAGGCTGCGGGAAATGCAACTTACGACACTGGAAGACAGAAGAGTAAGGGGGACATGATCACAACCTACAAAATCCTCAGGGGAAATGACCGGGTAAACAAGGATGAACTATTCAACACTGGAGGTGCGCGAACAAGGGGACACAGGTGGAAGCTGAGTACCCAAATGAGCCACAGAGACATTAAAAAAACTTTTTCAGTGTCAGAGTAGTTAGTAAATGGAATGCACTAGGAAGTGATGTGGTGGAGGCTGACTCCATACACAGTTTCAAATGTAGATATGATAGAGCCCAGTAGGCTCAGGAATCTGTACACCAGTTGATTGACAGTTGAAAGGCGGGACCAAAGAGCCAAAGCTCAACCCCCGCAAGCACAATTAGGTGAGTACAATTAGGTGAGTACACACACACACAGCCGGTGCCGGTGACCGAGCGGACAGCACACTGGACACGTGATCCTGTGGTTCCGGGTTCGATCCCGGGCGCCCGCGAGAAACGATGGGCAGAGTTTCTTTCACCCTATGCCCCTGTTACCTAGCAGTAAATAGGTACCTGAGAGTTAGTCAGCTGTCACGGGCTGCTTCCTGAGCGGGCCGAAAGAGCAGAGCTCAACCCCCACAAACACAACTAGGTGAATACACACACACATTACAAACACATACACACATCACACACACACACACACCAGTGGTGTGTGTGAGCACCAGAGTGGAGCAACACCCCCACATTCTACCCAACAGACACCCTACCTGCCCCATCCACTGACAGCCCCCCAGTAAGTACCCACCTAGGGCATCCTTCCCCGACCCACCTCCCTCCCCCCACTCACTCCTCTCCCCAGGACCTCCCTTATCCCCCCATCCCCCAAGCCCTCCCTTCTCCCACACCCACACTAGTTCACTCTGACACTGAAAAAGTTCCTTCTAACGTCCCTGTGGCTCATGTGGGTACTCAGTTTCCACCTGTGTCCCCTTGTTCGCGTACAATCAGTGTTGAATAGTTTATCCTTGTCTACCCGATCGATTCCTATGAGGATTTTGTAGGTAGTGATCATGTCTCCCCTTACTCTTCTGTCTTCCAGTGTCGTAAGGTGCATTTCCTTCAGCCTTTCCTCGTAACTCATAGTTCTTAGTTCTGGGACTAGTCTAGTGAACTTTTGAACTTTTTCCAGCTTCGTCATGTGCTTGACAAGGTACAGGCTCCATGCTGGGGCTGCATACTCCAGGATTGGTCTTACATATGTGGTGTAGAAGATTCTGAATGATTCCTTACATAGGTTCCTGAAGGCTGTTCTGACGTTAGTCAGCCTCGCATATGCCGCAGACGTTAATCTTTTTATGTGGGTTTCAGGAGACAGGTTTCGTGTGATATCAACTCCTAGATCTTTCTCTCTGTCCGTTTCATTAAGTACTTCATCTCCTATTCTGTATCCTACTCCTTCCTCCTATTCTGTATCCACACAACCGGACTGTGTGTCCAGCTGGTGGCGTGAGGCTCAGTTTATCCCTATTTAACCCTCATTTATGTCATTTTATCTTAATGTATCCCTAATTAACACAAATTTATATAATTTTATCTTAATATAACCCTAATGTATCCCTAATATTTGGGGTACTACCCAAGTTTTCCATAATTTAGAAAATGTAGTTGGGTCTAGCTATCTTAAATATATAGTATAGTTTCAAGGTGGGGGGGGGGGGGATTAGGTTAAGGAAAATTGAGTTATGTTAACTGTATGGATCTAGTCAATCATATCCCTTTCCAAAAATATGATGTAAAACGGAGTTCGGATACAGGTATATAAGGTTAGGTTAAGGATTTTAAAGTTGAACTGTTGTAGAGAAAATGTCCATTAGTAACACATTTCCATTAACCCCCTGGTAATATAGGTAGGGTGGGTTAGGTTGGTTGTATTGCTGTGAAAAAAAATATGGCTAAGAACAAGATGCAACATTGGACCAAGATCCTGGTATCAGAGGTTAGGTCCATGGCAGATGGGTTGATGCACAAAAAAAAAAACACTTTCCTCCTGAAATTACGATTCTTTGACGTTAGGAAAAGGGAGGCTAGGTGCAGGGGGTTAGAAAAAACGACAACATTTACTAACATTTAATACAATAGGCAGATAATATTGTTGATGTTTTGTAATAACAAATTGACCCTAGAAATAGTGCTTTAATCACTCATAGAAGATGTAGCACAGTTGAATTTTCCTCAGTAGAAAACGGGGGATATCATTGCCATCTTTCATTAAATTCAACACCAAATAATAGGAAACATCCTTAATACATCTGTTTCTGGACTGTAAACATCATAAAAACATTTCCCATGAATCAACTTATTTATCAGTACTAAATTTGTGTAAATGTGGGCCCTCTAACCACTTCTTGACGACATCTGGACAAAAGAGCCTAGGCGTCAGTGGGAGAGGGCCACGGTCAGTCGCCATTTAATTCTTACAACAGTCTTCCTGGGGCAAATCTAGCTCTTATAATTTACCCTTGGACCAGTGTTACGGGACTAATAGTACTCCCGTTATCAACACATCTTCGTCTACTATCAAGGGAAGTATCTAAATTCCCAAAACATTTATCTATCATTCCTGATCGGTGTAATGTAGGTATATGAAGACGAACCGGTTAGGATGCGAGTCGAGACACAAAACAGGGTGAGCAATATTTTCGTCTCTTTATTTAAATAATTATCAATATTAACCCTAATATATTTGCCATATAGGTTATTACTGTTATTGTGTGCCCTTTGACAGGAGTAATTGGAGAGGAAGCCAAATTACCACTAGTTATCTAGTACACCAGTACATGTGTTGATGCCAGCCTCAACCACGAGGAGTGTTCTTCTATGTTCATACTTCTTGTCTAGGCCAAATCAGCCATACAAGATAAGACCTCCCTATTTAATTACTAATATATGTAGTCTTATACTGTAGTGAATGTCTTTTACTCAATAACTTTATATATAAACCATAAACCGCCCACAATGTGTAAGGAAGAAATTTGTGGGATTTTTTAAGTCATGCAGTCCACTTTAAACATTATAGTTTACTATCGTAAAATATAAATTGACATAAAATGTAAATTACTATATAAATTAATATAAACTAAATAAATATAATCTCACAGGTAATTTTCCCCACACAGGATGGCTGTGTTGATGTGTAAAAGTATATTTTGTATTGTTGCCAATCCGTGTGTCAGTACCGTGGGGGCACAGTAATTAACGTGTTGCAAAGGCTGCAAAAGTATGAGGCCGTGACATTTATGTTGTTATGTCACTGAGAGTGTGACCTATGTACCTGAGGGTACTTTGTGTTTATTTAAGTTGTGTTCACGACTTAAGGATTCAGTGAGAGTTAATTAAGGGGTGATTAACTTTATAAGGGGTTCCACATTACTTAATGAGCGAGCTGTTAAGGGAAACGGAGTTGAGCTTGTCGAGATATGTTTCAGGTGCAATTAATTGTCCGTGTGACAACTTGACAGTATTTGTGTTAACGTAATTTGCTTATGACTAATTACCTGTCTGTGGTATGGCAATTAGTGGCTCATGTTAATTAATGGAGTAATTAACGTCAAAAGGCTTGACTGACTCGTCGGGCGATGTCATTGGGCTGGCATAACTCGTTGGATTAATCATATCTTGTCAGGGTGACAGTTGATTAAGAGACACTCATGTTATCTAGGGTAATTGACACCTCGTCTGTGAATTCACAGTGTTTGATGAGACCTGCTTAGGCAGTGCGGAGTGAGACGTATTTATGTATGATTAATTATCGGGCGAGGTGACAGTTAATTGCTCTGGGTTAATTAGGGTAATTAACACTCATTAAAGTAAGTTTGACAAGGACTGTTGAGAAGCTACCAAGAGAGAGTGGTAGGCTTAGTTAACGGAACTTGATTGGGATTTAATTAGTTGTCTAGTTGACAATAATTAGGAATTACTCACTGAATGCTTGAGGGGGTCAAGTTTGATGTAATTTAAGAGACTTTGAGTTATTGTTAACAGTTTGACTTGTTTGTAGTAGTCAAGTGTTGGTGATTAACGTAGAAGTACTTTGTTGCTGACTACTGTCGACAGTCAATTAACGTAATTAATCACATAATCAATTTTGTTATTGATTAAGACAATCTATTTGATTATTGTCTCTCGAGACGAGAGTAAAGTAACTTGGGGATTACTGGAGAAGTCTCTCAGAATCCCAATTGCCTAGCATTGTTTACATTTGCAACTTCATTGCAGGAATTCACAAAGAGTGTTCACATCAGATTGTGATAGGGGCTAACCTAACCTAAGACACTGTTGGATTATCCGTCTAGTAACTTGGGTACCTCGCTGGGAGGGCAGCGAGGGCCAGTAAAGAAGGTGATTATAGTATGGCTCACCGGGAGGGCCATGAGATATATTGATTGCAAGCTTGTGTCACCAGTGGGCACCATTGTTCAGTTAGTTCATTTAGTCAGCCCGAAGTGTCAGCAAGATGGAGACTGTTGTTATTTCTCGAGGGGCAATTGAATAGCTGTCTTGTAAGTGCCACTGTATGGACATTAACGTAACGTATCACTCACTGTTGTGTAAACTTAGTCTGGTGAATTAAATGTTTGCAATATTGCGTCGTCAGTGGGCATACCTGTGTTCAGGTTAGATCAGTATTCAGCCGCGCAGCAATTGACCGGAGTCGTTGTTATTTCATGGTTGTTAAGTAGCTGTTGTTAAAGTGCCACTGGATGGACATTGACGTAACGTAAACTCGAGGTTGTAGTAGTTTAGTTTCTTTGTTAATTAAACTGTTATTGTTATAAAAAATGGTCTTTGATGTCAACCCTTCAACTATTCTTGTTCCACCCATGTTCTGCTTTATACGATTGTCTAGTAGTGTGACCTTTTTTAATGACGGCTGTTCTTGGGAAATTCGAGATTTCAATTCATAGCTCCACACTTCAAATTTACAAATTACGAAGTGGGAACCCGTCGGTTACCCTTTATTAGTCATTGCAAGACTAGGAGGAGCCAGCAGCTCAAATGGACAGATTTTCACCCTTGTGGTTAAAGCCTGGCGGTGTGCTCCAACTTTTCCTATGGGATCAGGCTTAAAGTAGAAATATCTGCTAGTAGCAGTTTGAGGTCCACTTCCTAAAGGACGTAAGCGTAGGAAAAGTATCTCACACTGACCTAGTAGAGCCAAAGCTACATTTTATTAATGTTTGCCAAATTTAAGCTGCCCCACCTAGATTTTACCCAATTTTAAGACAATTTCCACCAAGTTTACCTTGATTCACCAAAAGTTAGAAAATTTAATACAATATCCACCAAATTTACCGCATCATTGCACAGCCAGAACCCAATTTACCCATGTTGCACCTATTCCATACAAATTTAATGTGTAATTTCCAATATCCAACATCCAGTCTTGGCATAACATACCCCATTCCCAAGACAATTTCTTAGTGTTAGCGCTGTGTCCATCTAAACTATGTCCAATTTCCAGATGTCTTTTTCTTCCATCAGGCCTACCAGACCAAACCAATCCTAACCTAACCTAACACAACAATAGCTAAATTCAATCAAAATAATCATAACTTAAATTCCACCAAATTTACCCTAATAATATCAAACCAAGGCAAAATTCTACTAAATGTAACTATGCACATTACATCCAGATCAGAAATTAACTTTTACAGTTAGAGTTAGCTGTTAATATCTACTTCCACCCTGGGTTACAACTGATTTATGTGAATATATTCTTAGAAGTCTGTTAATTTGGATATAAACCTAACAAACTTGTGCCTAACCTGCAAGAACCTTTGTCAAATATTGCAACTTCATAGATAAGAAAGGGTTGATTTTGGATATATACATATATATATATATATATATATATATATATATATAATATATATATATAAATATATATATTATATATATATTATATATATATATATATATAATATATATATATATACATATGTATGTTCATTTTTTGTATACAAACAGATATGTAACTGTATAACCTTGCATAATAAAGTGTACACCATAAAAAAGGGAGATGGTAGGAGAAGCGAACACTTATGTATTCAGAGTTAAATGGCAAGTTTTTCCCTGAATGCTATGTATTATATTATATATATATATATATATATATAATTATATTATATATATATATATATATATATATATATATATATATTAGTATATTTGGTAGCAGTCTTTCCTGTAGACATATGTTATTAAATATGACCGAAAAAGTAAGATTAATAATTCTAACACGAATTTTCTCAATTTTCCTTATGTTTGTTTTTACTGATGACGGTAAATGAAAAATCAATTCTCCAAAATTCATTCTTTATTTCTTAGTCTGACGCGACACTTGAACGCGTTTCGTAATAACTAATTACATTTTCAAAGACTTTTAGTTTTCACACACAACTATAACCTGAAAGCACTAAACAGTTCTTTACTATGCTATGATTTAAACAGCTTTCATCTTTCATTTTATACCCGCGTTTTGGGTGAGGTGATATGTTACAACAGTTTTTAATGAGGTGAACAAAACTTTCAACAAAGGACAGAACACGAAAACAATGGATATTAACTGGATATTAACTGGGTAAATTGAAGGTATGAATGGAAGTAACTGCGGAAGGGCCTATTGGCCCATATTTCTTGATGCTTCTATATTGGAGCGGGGTCTTGAAGTGGGTAGAATATAGTTGTGCATTAATTGACTGTTGATTGCTGGTGTTGACTTCTTGATGTGTAGTGCCTCGCAGATGTCAAGCCGCCTGCTATCGCTGTACCTATCGATGATTTCTGTGTTATTTGTTAAGATTTCTCTGGTGATGGTTTGGTTGTGGGAAGAGAGTATATGTTCCTTAATGGAGCCCTGTTGCTTATGCATCGTTAAACGCCTGGAAAGAGATGTTGTTGTCTTGCCTATATACTGAGTTTTTTGGGGCTTACAGTCCCCAAGTGGACATTTAAAGGCATAGACGACGTTTGTCTCTTTTAGGGCGTTCTGCTCCGTGTCTGGAGAGTTTTTCATTAGTAGGCTGGCTGTTTTTTTGGTTTTATAGTAAATCGTTAGTTGTATCTTCTGATTTTTGTCTGTAGGGATAACATTTCTATTAACAATATCTTTCAGGACCCTTTCCTCCGTTTTATGAGCGGTGGAGAAGAAGTTCCTGTAAAATAGTCTAATAGGGGGTATAGGTGTTGTATTAGTTGTTTCTTCAGAGGTTGCATGGCGTTCTACTTTCCTTCTTATGATGTCTTCAATGAAACCATTGGAGAAGCCGTTGTTGACTAGGACCTGCCTTACCCTACAGAGTTCTTCGTCGACTTGCTTCCATTCTGAGCTGTGGCTGAGAGCACGGTCGACATAAGCGTTAACAACACTCCTCTTGTACCTATCTGGGCAGTCACTGTTGGCATTTAGGCACATTCCTATGTTTGTTTCCTTAGTGTAGACTGCAGTGTGGAAACCTCCGCTCCTTTCCATGACTGTTACATCTAGAAAGGGCAGCTTCCCATCCTTCTCCATCTCGTAAGTGAAACGTAACACAGAATTCTGCTCAAACGCTTCTTTCAGCTCCTGCAGATGTCTGACATCAGGTACCTGTGTAAAAATGTCGTCAACATACCTGCAGTATATGGCCGGTTTCAAGTTTAAGTCGACTAAGACTTTTTCCTCGATAGTACCCATGTAGAAGTTTGCAAACAGGACGCCTAGGGGAGAACCCATGGCGACCCCATCTACTTGCTTATACATGTGCCCATCCGGGCTCAAGAAGGGTGCCTCCTTAGTACAAGCTTGGAGTAGTTTCCTCAGGATATTTTCTGGCATGTCAAGGGGAGTACAGGCCGGGTCTCGATACACTCGGTCCACTATCATCCCGATTGTTTCATCCACAGGTACGTTGGTGAACAGTGATTCTACGTCCAACGAGGCTCTTATCCCTGTAGCCCGTGTTCCCCGCAGTAAGTCAACAAATTCCTTCGGGGATTTCAGGCTGAAGTTGCACGGGACATAAGGAGTCAGTAAGCCGTTGAGTCGTTTCGCCAGTCTGTACGTGGGTGTGGGTATCTGGCTGATAATTGGCCGAAGTGGGTTTCCAGGCTTATGCGTCTTGACGTTTCCATACGCATATCCAGGTTTATATTCTCCAATAATCTTTGGCAGGTGGAGTCCGGATTTCTTGGCATTCACAGTTTCAATCAACTTGTTGACCTTTGTTTTCAATTCGGCTGTAGTGTCCTTCGTTACCCTTTGGAATTTAGTTTGGTCAGAGAGTATGCTGTTCATTTTCGCCAGATATTCGTCTTTCTTAAGGATGACGTATATTGGCGACTTGTCGCCTCTCCTGACAACTATCTCCTTGTTCTCACGAAGGCTCTTGGCTGCCGCTTTGAGCTCGGGGGTCAGTATGGTACTTCTGTAGTTGCCTCGATTCTTTCCTCCTTCTGCAATAAGTTCAGCTTGTAAGGTGTCTTTGGTGGTGACCTTCTTTTGTGCTTCGAGGTCAAATATGTCGTCCAACAGGATCTCCAACTCCACTTTCCGGGCCAAACCACTTGGTCTGGACATTACGCGTGACAGTTTTTACACAGATTTAGGAGAGTGAATTGGTCCTCAGTAAGGTTGATACCTGCAAGGTTAAGGAAGCCATCTCTTGGTCGAGGAATTGGCCATGGGTTCCCTCCATATAGTGTTGTTAGCGTTCTTGATATTCCCTGGTTTCCGTGCTGAGGTGATGTCGGTCCTGTGAGGATGTGTCAAGGGTGGTTGTTCAATGCGGGTGCGTGAGAACTTCGTTTCGTCGAATGTTGCTTGTTTTCTTTCTCCCTTACGTTTGTGGCCTGAAGTAGTTGCGCTTTATTGTGTCTTTGATAATCATTCCTGTTCCTCATTTGCTGCTTATATCTGATTACGAATCAGATCTTGGCGAGTATTTTATCGTGAAAGCATGATTCTTGCGGCTGGGTCGTGCGTTTTAATATTAGTGGTATTTTGGTAGCAGTCCGTTTTCCCTGTAGACAGATGTTGATTAAATAATGACCGAAAAAGTAAGATTAATAATTCTAACACGAATTTCTCAATTTTCCTTATGTTGTTTTTACTGATGACGGGAAAATGAAAAATCAATTCTCCAAACATTCATTTTATTTCTTAGTCGGACGCGACACTTGAAACGCCGTTTCGTAAGAACTAATTACATTTTCAAAGACTTTTAGTTTTCGAACACCACTATAACCTGAGAGCACTAAATAGTTCTGTACTATGCTATGAGTTAAACAGCCTTCATCTTTCACTTTATACCAGCGTTTTGGGTGGAGGGTGTATGTTAGAACAGTTTTAAAGGAGGTGAACCAAAAACTTTCAAAACAAATGACAGACAGCCGAAAACACTGGGATATGAACTGGATAATTAACTGGGTAAAATTGAAGGTATGAATGGAAGTAAACTGCCGGAAGGCCTATTGGACCCATATTTCTTGATGCGTCTATATTGGAGCGGGGTCCTTAAGTGGGTAGAATATAGTTGTTGCATTAATTGACTGTTGATTGCCTGGTGTTGACTTCTTGATGTGTTAGTGCCTCGCAGATATCAAACCCCCTGCTATCGCTGTACCGATCGATGGTTTCTGTGTTATTTTTTAAGGATTTTCGCTGGTGATGGGGTTTGGGTTGTGGGAAGAGAGTATAAGTTCCTTAAGGGAGCCCCTGTTGCTTATGCCAATCGTTTAAATCGCCTGGAAAGAGATGTTGTTGTCCTTGCCTATATACTGAGTTTTTTGGGACTTACAGTCCCCAATGGGAACATTTAAAAGGGCAAGAGCGATGTTTTGTCTCTTTAGGGCGTTCTGCTCCGTGTCTGGGAAGTTTCTCAATTAGTGGGCTGGCTGTTTTTTTGGTTTATAGTAAATCGTTAGTTTATCTTCTGATTTTTGTCTGTAGGGATAAGCATTCTATTAAACAATATCTTTCAGGGAACCCTTTCCTCCGTTTATGAGCGGTGGAGAAGAAGTTCCTGTAAAAATAGTCTAATAGGGGGTAGAGGTGTTGCATTAGTTGTTTTCATTACAGAGGTTGCATGGCGTTCTACTTTCCTTCTTATGATGTCATTCAATGAAACCATTGTAGAAGCCGTTGTTAACTAGGACCTGCCTTACCCTAACAGAGTTCTTCGTCGACTTGCTTCCATTCTGAGCTTGGCGAGAGCACGGTCGACATAAGCGTTAACAACAACTCCTGCTTGTACCTATCTGGGCAGTCCCCGTTGGCATTGAGACACATTCCAATGTTGGTTTCCTTAGTTTTAGACTGCAGTGTGGAAACTTGCGCTCCTTTCCATGACTGTTACATCTAGGAAAGGGCAGCTTCCCATGCCTTTCGTCCATCCTTTGAAAACAAAGGTCAAAAGTTGATTGAAACTGTGAATGCCAAGAATCTCGGACTCCACCTGCCAAATATTATTGGAGAATATAAACCTGGATATGCGTATGGAAACGTCAAGACGCATAAGCCTGGAAACCCACTTCGGCCAATTACATCAGCCAGATACCCACACCCACGTACAGACTGGCGAACGCTCAACGGCTTACTGACTCCGTTAGTCCCGTGCAACTTCAGACCTGAATATCCCCGAAGGAATTTGTTGACTTACTGCGGGAACACGGGCTACAGGGATAAGAAGCCATCGTTGGACGTAGAATCACTGTCACCAACGTACTTGTGGAGTGAAACAATCGGGAGTGATAGCTGGCACCGATGGTATCGAGACCCGGCCTGTACTACCCCTTGACACGCCAGAAAATATCCCTGAGGAAACTACTCCAGTCTTGTACTAAGGAGGCACCTTCTTGAGCCCGGATGGGGCACATGTATAAGCACAATGTAGATGGGGTCCGCCATGGGTTCTCCCCTAGGCGTCCTGTTTGCAAACTTCTACATGGGTACTGAGCGAGGAAAAAGTCTTAGTCGACCTTAACTTGATTCCGGCCATAAACTGCAGGTATGTTGACGACATTTTTACACAGGTACCCTATGTCAGACATCTGCAAGGAGCTGGGAAAGAACGCGTTTGAGCAGAATTCTGTGTTACGTTTCCCTTACGAAGATGGAGAAGGGTGGTAAGCTGCCCTTTCTAGAGGTAAACAGTCATAGGAAAAGGAGCGGAGGTTTCCACACTGCAGTCTAAGGAAACAAACATAGGAATGTGCCTAAATGCCAACGTGACTGCCCAGACAGGTAAAAGATGAGTGTTGTTAACGCCTTATGTCGACCGTGATCGTCAGCCACAGCTTCAGAATGGGCAAGCAAGTCGACGAAGAACTCTGTAGGGTATAGCAGGTCCTAGGGTTAACAACGGCTTCTCCAAGAGTTTCATTGAAGACATCATAAGAAGGAAAGTAAGGAACGCCCATGCCAACCTCTGAAGAAACAACTAATGCAACACCTATACCCCCTATTAGACTATTTTACAGGACTTCTTCTCCACCGCTCATAAAAACGGAGGAAAAAAAAAAAAAAAAAAAGAGGGGGGGGGGGGGGGGGTCCTGAAAGATATTGGTTATATAAGAATTGTTATCCCTACAGACGAAAAGCAATCAGGAAGAGTACCAACAGAACGATGTACTATAAAACCAAAAAAACAGCCAGCCTACTAATGAAAAAACTCTCCAGACACTGAGCAGAACGCCCTAAAAGAGAACAAACCATTCGTCTAATGCCTTAAATGTGCCACTTGCGGACTGTAACCCCCAAACAACTCAGTATATAGGCAAGACAACAACATCTCTTTCCAGGCGTTAATTTAACGATGCATAAGCAACAGGGCTCCATTAAGGAACAAATACTCTCTTCCCACAACCAAAACATAACCAGAGAATCTTAACAAATAAACACAGAAATCATCGATAGGTACACCGATAGCAGGCGGCTTGACATCTGCGGAGGCACGACACATCAAGGAAGTCAACACCAAGCAATCAACAGTCATTAATGCACAATCATATTCTACCTACTTCAAGACTCCGCTCAATATAGAAGCATCAAGAATATGGGCCAATAGGCCCCTTCCGCAGTTACTTCCATTCATAGCCTTCAATTTACCCAGGTTAAGTATCCAGTTAATATCCATTGTTTTCGTGTTCTGTCCTTTGTTGAAAGGTTTGGTTCACCTCATTTAAAACTGTTAACATATCACCTCACCCAAGAACGCGGTATAAAATGAAAGAATGAAAGGCTGTTTAAATCATAGCATAGTAAGAACTGTTTAGTGCTTGCAGGTGTATAGGTGTGGTGTGAAAACTGAAAGTCTTTGTAAAATGTTGAATTAAGTTCTTACGAAGTCGTTCAAGTGTCGCGTCAGACTAAGAAATAAAGAATGAAATTGTTGGAGAATTGATTTTTTTCAATTTAACCGTTCCATCAGTAAAAACAAACATAAGGAAAATTGAGAAAATTCGTGTTAGAATTATTAATCTTACCATTTCAGTCAGTATTTATATATATATAAGACGATATATATATATGATATATATATATTAAAAAAAAAAAAAAAAAAAAAAAAAAATATAGATATAATTATATATATTATATAGATATGTGCTTATATAACATATATATATATATAATATATATCGACTTATAATGTAATGATGTCTCAATACCTTATCTCATAGATACTAATCTACTCTCATCCTAGTAGCTCTTCATGCTATCATCTATATCCATACTCTCATATCTATTAATCTCATCTCTATCTCTTCTCGTATATAGTATCTTATCGTATATAATATCTCATCTATAGTATGATATCATTAGGTATACTTAATATACTCTATAGCGATATCTGAGAGTCTAGTATCAGATATATAGATATATATAATATCATTATATATATATGTGGCAAATTGACGATCACCAAAAATAGATCTTTCATATATGCGAACAAGCCTGAATGGTCCGCCAGGACTATATGCAACTGAAAACATCAACAC
The DNA here is from genome assembly GCA_020271785.1 of Procambarus virginalis. NCBI lineage: Eukaryota > Metazoa > Arthropoda > Malacostraca > Decapoda > Cambaridae > Procambarus > Procambarus virginalis. The sequence continues at coordinate 2,952 of WNGS01042019.1, read as the reverse complement.
ACGCAGGAAGTGACTCGAACCCATACCTGCCAGGAGCAAACGCAACTGGTATGTACAGGAACGCATTAAATCCACTTGCCCATCATGACCAGACATAAGGAAGTGATCGCTTGAAACTATTGACCACTTCTCCGCCGGCACTCAGATGGTAATCTTGGGCATAGCAATTTTATCAAATAACCTCACTCTTTGGGGCAAACCACGTCCGGAACACAAATGCAAACAAAGCCTGAAATGCTATGTCCAAGATTACCATCCGAGTGCCGGCGGGGAAGTGGTTGCAAATTAGTTCGGGCTATCACTTCCTTATGTTCCGGTCGTGATAGTCCAAGAGGATTAAGGCGTCCCTGTACATACCAGTTGCTGTGCTTCTGGCAGTATGGGTTCGAGTCACTTTGGGAGTTTGGGTTTTCAGTTATTTAATTATATATATAGCTATATAGTATTCACATATATATATTATATATATATTATATGTGAAGTGAATATATAAGAGTTTTGAGGGGGTGTGGAGTTGCCATTCATTCGCCATATAAGTCCTGGGGAACCATTCAGGCTTGGTTGCGCCAGATATCTAATACCCACATATATCATATATATATATATACTAGTCTATATATTCCATATATCATAGATCATATATAGGATATATATATTAGTAGATATCTATATAGATATATATACTATCATATATATTCAGCCTGGGGGTGTATACTGGCAGCAGGTTTTTTTTCAAACATGTCTCATTGAATATGACCTGCCATTCCTCGTATTACCTATTTTACTGATTTCAGGGCTTCTATCCCTCTCACTATTAATTCCTTAGCATCAGGGCTTACCTGAAGTAGGAGCAGTTCCCCAAAACTCCTTTTCGTAATTTCAGGGTGAAGAAAAGAGGGGATATTACTGAGTAGAAGGTATTACACTTATTTAATACAATTTGCACAAACGTTTCGAACCTCGATGGTTCATGCTCAAGTGAAGAGATTTTACAATGCTGGTTGATTTATACCCGCACTGGGTCAGTGATAAGACAATGAAGGTGAAAACATAGGGGGATAAATAAGGGGATAAATGTGGGGTGAAACACATGAACATGAGAATTAAGAAACCTGCAGAAGGCTTATTGGCCCAATACGAGGCAAGCTCGTATCTCCATACAAAGATTAATCCAGTGTAATTGGCCTGTTATGTTGAAACGATTGTCTTCGGGGGTTTGGGCCATCGGTTATGTTATGGTCTTTCTGGTCCTTACTCTCATGGTGGGTAGAAGTAAGATATAATATAGTATATATAGTATATATATATATAGTATATATATATATACTCTATATCATATAATATATATATAATATATATATATATCTATATATATGTACACTCTGATGCTCGTATTGGTCGCCCGGATGGTATCCGACAGGTGAACCCCTGGAAGAAATGGCAAGCAGTTTTGGTTATGGGACTACAAACGTGCGTAGCAACCCTGGCTAACACCTACATTGACCGCAGTGGTGCACAACCAGGTGGCACTGAGCCACCCCCAGGGGAGCAAGCCAAATACCGTAAGTATGAGAACTTGATCACCCACTACCAGTTTGTCTCCCCATTGCTATACTGAGACACTCGGCGCCTGGGGAAAAGTGCTACCAGTTGTTTTGAAGGAACTGGGTTCTAGGCTTCATTGAAACAACAAGGGAGCCTAGAGCTGCAAGCTTTCCGTTTTCCAGCGTCTCACCGTGGCGATACAGAGGGGAAATGCGCACATCAATCCAGGGTGTCCTGCCCAGCATCTGAGGAGCTGGAGGAACTCTGACAGCCTATGGATACCATCTTTGTTACCTATATGTATCTCCTTTTTGGTAACAAAGTTCAAATAAAGCCAATATATATATGTGTACATAAAAAATAATGGGGTGGTAGGCAGAAGATAATATCATAGTGTTTAGTGAGGATCCACAATGTCTCCTCTGAATGCGTTTTATTTTCTGCTCCGAGGCGATGGTCGCCCCAACATGGGCACCAGAGGTGGTACCTCCTCACTATATATATGATATAGTTATATATATATATATATATATAATTATGGATATTATATATAGATATATTATTATATATAATATATATATGGTCGTACCTAGTAGCCAGAACTCACTGTTTGGGCTACTTAAAAAATGGGGCCCAAAGGCCATTTGCCTAATAAGCCAGTTTTCCTGAATTAATATATTTTCTCTAATTTTTTTCTTATGAAATGATAAGCATACCCATTGCTTAGTATGAGGTCAATTTTTTTATTGGAGTTAAAATGAACGTAGGATATATGACCGAAACCTAACCAACCCTACCTACCTAAACTAACCTATCTGTATAGGTTAGGTTAGGTTGAATTAGGTAGCCGAAAAAGTTAGGTTAGGTTAGGTTAGGTAGGTTAGGTAGTCAAAAAACAATTAATTCATGAAAACTTGGCCTAGTTAGGCAAATCGAGCCATGCATAGTAGGCTGAGAAGTGCGTTCTGGCTGCTAGGTACGACACATATTAATAATATATAGTATATATAGATATATAGTATTATATATATTATAGATATATATAATATATATAATATTATATATATGTCTATATATATCTAGATAAGATATATATAGATATATATATATATATACATATATATATATAATCATTATATATATATTATATATATATATATTGTGACGAATAATCTCTTCCCAGAGATGAGCCTGCTATTTCCTTATGATCATCACTTTCCCAGATACATTGAAGATACTTTTTACAGTAGCTTAAACGTATATCAAGACAGCCCACGCACCTGCAACCCCCTCCCCCCACTCCTGCACACCTGGTCACCCCGCCGACCCCTTCAACTGCTGCAGTCTCTAACGAGCGAGTTGTCGGCCTTTCGGCATTCTCATTGGCCGCTCGAGAAAACGCCACTC